>RPOG01002171.1:0-104474 GCA_008086565.1 Thalassoma bifasciatum | reverse complement strand
TAGCTTTTTCATTCCCTCCGGCTCTCCGCCTCCCTTCAACAACACACCTTATTCATTTTTTCTGTAACCAAATAAAAAGGAGGACAGAAACCACCGAACAACGTGGAGTACAAATAACTTAGCACAAGAGGAGCTGCTGACTCCTTGCGTCTCTGGTTGCCAGCTGTGCACAGGTTATTACCGACTGCTGGCTCCACACAGTGAAAATGAGCATCTGAAGAGATCGACTCTGACAAGCAGGGAGAGCAGAGGTGACACATTTCTCAGCCTCCTCTCTTAACCACATCACAGGCTGGAACTGGATTTAACCTCCTGAGAAGATTGCTTTTCAAAACTTTTTCAAATCACAAGTGCAGAGAGAATCAAAGTAAGACTTCAGGTTGTGTGATTTCTCCATGAAAGGATACACCCAATCCAGTTTGAGTTTGTTGCTTGGCAGCTCGGCTCGGGCCTCCAGGCAGTAGGTGTCCACCTGCTCTTTGGGCATGTACATGGTGATGGGCCGACCCTTCAAGTACATTTTCACATAACCCTCCTCTAGAAAAAGCAACAGAGAGAGAAGTCAGATCACATCCTGTTCATTCAAGAAAGATCAACCGCATCTGCTGGAGTCAATGTTATATGATGAGCACTTTTTAAATATGTAAAATACAGCATACAAAAAGCACAGACATGAGTTTGGCGAGTGAAGCCATATGTTATGCAAATGACAATGGTAGCAATGATACATGTGTATCAGGAGTTAGAGGGAAATGAAGGGATGTGACATGATTTTGCAGTGGAAATGCTGTATTAAAGACAAAAAAAGACAGACTTTGCAAACACGATTAACAAGCTTTTAACTGACTTTATTAGCCATTTCAAAAACAAAATGACAACACAGAAAGAAAATCAACTGCAAACATTTCAAATCTCATATATATTCAGCTTAAAGCGGAGGTTAACCAACATAAAATGCAGACACAAGCAGAGCAACGAAAATGTTGTGGAAAACAAAATTTAAGTTTAGAAAAGGGAGAAATGAAAAATCTTTCATCAGTCCTTTGAACAACTTAAACATGCTAACACTGAAAAGGAGGTAATGCAGAAAAAATAACTCAAAACAAATAAATAAATCATAAGTTTCCATGAAAATAATCAAAAGTTTTTATGGTTATAAATTGATGATTTAATGTTAAACACCCTGCTGAGTCATTCTGTGATAAAACTTCAACATGCAACAATATTTAAATCTCTGAGTTCAAGTAATCACCATATCGCAGCCAATTTACTCTGATGTCACATTAACGCAAAGCTGATATGATTTTTACAGCTGTGTTCCAGGGTATATTTGTTGAAACTTTACAAAACATCATTCCAACTCTTGAAGGATTATAAATAACTGAAAAGATAATGGGTTGTTGAAATGCATAAGAGACATCAGGCTATGTTTAATGAAAAACATGTTTAATGGCTTATTAGCTCCTGGTAGCCAAGAGCTAATTTCAGTATTGCATCACAATATTTCTATCATTAACTAGGAAGTGACTGGATGTGAACATTTTAGTTTGAAAGTGACATACAATGTAAATGAGAGGCTAAAAGAAGCAGTTCAATGGTTTACTATACTGTACTGGATCAGGGTATACTGCCTGCGTTTAATCCTACCCAACAGCACTTTGCCATTCCCTGCTCTCTCTTTCCTATTACTCTTTCTACTCCACGTACACTCGTCTAAATGGAGGTATAAAAGCCAAACAGTAATTTGGAAAAAAAAAAAACTTTTGAAAGACATTTTTGACAATTTGTGAGCTTCCTTTAGACAACAGCTAATGTTAGCATCAAACCACTTCCTAGCTAATCTTCAAGAAGAATATGACTGCCATGCAAAGATGGTGAATAAACCATGGCATTGACTCTTGACTGACCTGCTCTGGCAAACTACAGCTTGGTTAGTAACATAAATAGTCATATCTAGAGTTAATCTTTACGACCTAGTAACAAATCTGAAAGTACTGGCTTGGAGACTTGATGGGGCTGCGATAAATGGGTGTATCAAGGGGAGAGTACGATGACAAACTGCCAGACTTTTTCAGCTGGATGCTAAAGCTCGGGGTCTTTCTGGTTGGTGGCACCTTGACGGCACCACCCTTTCTGACGATGCTGGCCTTGCTGCTTTCTGAGGTGTGTTTGGGGTTGGTGTTGGCTGTATGGGACGTTATAGCCATAGCTGCGGGGCTGCCACTGGTCGCCGTCCGTTTGGCAGAGCGGCTGAGGTAAATCTGTACTGTGACTACGATGAAGATGGGGACAAGAGGGGCCAGTGGTGGAGAGGGAGGTACAGGTAAGTTGGAGGTACAAGCCAGGTAAAGGAGCAAGTCAAGGTAAAGGATGGAGGAGGTGGGTAGAGTGAGTTAGAGAGACGCAATGGCTGTTTTTGTATCACACTGAAATTAAGCATCATGAAACACAAACGATCAAGGAAGCTAGGGGGTCTGATGCCCAAGCGAGCAACAAGCAAATTGATTTCTTCACAGAACATTGGAAGCCTAGACTGAACCTGAGGGTTTGGCCCTGTGGTCAGGAAAACAAGGGTCTTGTGCTTCCTTGGAAATGTATGACTTGCCATTAAATTTCTGGACATTTAGACTACAAAACATAGTATTGGAATGTTTCAACAAGAAACAAACAAGTCAAAAATATTAGAGGAATAACAAATTCTCCATATATTTGTGTCTTAATTATATTGTACACTCAAATATAAATGTTGGACCCCTGACTGAGACCAAGTTATGACCAAATTCCACCAGATCTGTGTGTGGTCCATCTCTGTTCAGTCATGGCACAAAAACCAAAACAACTTTAAATCATCTGGTTGATTGTTTTTCTAGAATAAAATACCCTGTAGAGACGCTATCCTATTTCATTCAACCACAATGAGAAACCTTTATGAAGATCTGAGCTAGTACTGGCATCAACAGGTTAAAGTTTTTAGAGGCCTCTACAGACAATATGGCTCATCATTGGTGTCGGAAGTGTGGGAATTCACTACAGCCTTCCTGCAATCAGGCCAAGCAGCAACCTCTGTGATTAAAATAGGAAGCCTATGCAGGAGTGATAAAGAAACTTACCAGCAAGAAAAGAAAAAAATCCTTAGCCCAAAAGTAAACAAGTTTACAGCCTGGTTCAAAAAAGGTTTCATTAAAAGCGCACCTCTTGAACAAGTTTACTCCATCTTTTTCACTATGGCCTCCACCGATGATGAGCTTCATAACCTCCATATCACTAAAATGGATGACATTTAGAAGACAATGTCTATATATTATTACATGGTTTATTATTCTCTATTGTCTGTCTATGACGAGGCAGACTTTTGAGGTTAACAGACGATAGAGTTTGGGGAGAAACTGCAACAGAGCAGAGACGGATCAAAGGCACATCTACTGTCGATCTGGTGGAAGTTCAGGTCTATAGGCCTGTACAAAAATGAAAATGTGAAATAAAGAATAATTCCTTGTTTTTCTGAAAATAGTCTGAGTTCTGCCAAAGCTGCAACCTATGGCAGTTTATCAGAAACCTAAAAGTGCAAGTAAGAAAATCTCTCTTTCATCAGTCTGCTTATAACACAAAGTGGAAACTTGGAGGGACATATATTTTAGCCCAAATTGCTGGAGAGGCCCGATCCAAATGTTCAAAAGGAAGAAAAGAGCTAATTATCCTGTAACACGACGGGATGAATAGCAAATATCTGTGGGGGAAATGAGCTTTAGCTTCAATTTTTTTGCCAGCTCTTGGCAGCTTTGAGTACTTTGCAGAGGGGGACTACACACAAACAGGGTACATTCCATGTGCGAAAACTACAAGCGGTAAAACCAAACAGACTTCAATGGGAACTATTGAAAAAGAGACTGAATGTGTTTGAGATGCAAATATTCATTTTGAGGGCAGAAAGATAATAAGAGCTGTGCCAAAATGACTCACTGTGAACTGGAATCTCAGAAGAGAGGATTTAAGCACTAGCAGAAAAACTCAAAGTGACTGTGAGAAAGCCAGTGTCAGAAATCTTTGTGTTGTTACTATGGTGACAGAGACTAAATGCCTACGAGCAAAATAAGTGAGGCTTTGGTGAGGCAGCAGCTTCATCTGCAGTTAAACAACAAGTGAACTGCAAACACTGCAATCACACTGACGCAGCTCCCAGTGGAGGTTAGATAGGATGTGCATGTGTGTGTTAGTTTGTTGGTCTAAAAACAATCTAGGGAGGTAACTTCAAACACACACTTTGTCACCCACTCCCACTCCTGTCTGGACAGCTCTGTGATCACTGCATGAAAGGAAATCTGTATTTTTTGACAACAGCTAGAACTTAAAACGTAAAGTAAAAGTAAAGTAAGAGTTCTGGTTTTGTCCTCAGTATATGTTCAGAGAGCTGTGCAGGTGAGGGGGCTTAAGGCGAGGGGGGGATGTCAAGCCTACCTTTGCAGTGGGTCACACGTCGCATCCCTTGTAAAGGTCACAGAGAGAGACACAAGCACCAGATGAGGGGTGACATGGCTTCCTCACTTCCTGGTCTGGCCTACTATGAGCTCACTTCCTGTTCCCCTGGTGTTAATGAACAGCAGCTTCTGTGCTTAATAACCTCAATGAATCAGTGCTCCATCTTTAATGCTGTGAATGAATCAATGCTCATTTCCTGAGTGATTATGCTTTATATTCTGCTCCATTGTGGTGAAGGATCAAATAAACTACGCACTTGATTTCGCTCCCTCTTTTCGGCAACCTGCAGTAAAAACCCAGATTTTGAACCAAGTGCCTCATCTCACTATCTTCTTATTGCATAAAAGTTCAATCTGAAGCCAGATGTTTGCTCCAGCTACTAATTGTACTAAGTGAGCATGCACGAAGCTCATTTGTAGCAGATGAGCGTTATATCGCCAGAATTTACTGTTGCAATTATCATTTGTATCGGTTAATAGTCACCCAGCCTAAAATTACGACCATGACACTGCCCTGTTGTGCTGCTCAGCATGCAATTATTTGGATTTAATTAATCTAAATGTCCAATAAATGGTTCACATTAGTTATAATTGACTCCCTCCAGCGGTCAGCATCTTAAATCAGGCAGCATCAGTATTAGTGAAATTGAACAGAGCAGACAGGCTTGGATTTTACAGTGGGGAGGTGAGTTATTCCCTAAGGGCATAAATGTGTTGGCTTGAAACATGATTATTTGTTGAAAATATTCAAGCACATGTATCCATTGTCTCCATAAGTGGATCACACTAGATATAATTAGATTTGAAACTAAAAACATGACACTGGGTTGAGTGATTGCATACATGTTGAGTTATGACTTGTAATATAAAAGCCTGAACTAAAAAATGAGCTGGGAAAGAACACATACATGACAGCAGCTAAATTCACAGAAATCAACAATGAGCCAGACATTAAATTTTATCCAATACCAATTTTGTTTCGTAGACTGTCCCATTGTGTCGTAAAAACCTTTCCTGCTTTTTGTTGTTGACTGAACTTGTCTGGTGGCAAAAACACTTCAACCTAAAAACCTCTATTTGTCTCATTTTCCACAGTTTCTGTCTGAAATGGTCTCTTTTGTAGGTCTACTTACTCATAAATTCTGCCTGAACAATAAAAACCTGCCGGAGAATATGCAAAGACAAATGCTGTCTGAGCTAAGTTGCAGTGTGCTGTGACCTCTGTCACATTTGACAAACTATCAAATGTCGAGATATAAATAACAAAAACTGAAATAAGCAACCTCTGAGTGTAAAAATCTGGAGGTTTGTCAAATAAACTTTGTTTTCACATTTTTCTAACTTTTTGCCGACAACTGAGATAGACTCCAGACTAAGCTGTTAAAAATGAATTAATGAATAATTTTTACATTTTTCTTTGTTCATGTTAAATTCAGTTTATTTTCTATAAGAATAATAAGACGTTCTATTGGATTACAATGATGGATTTCCATATTATGCTTTGCTGCCCGTGTGCAATAAGCGTTGATTTTATGACCTACAGTCAGGAAAATAATGAGTGTAGGTTAGCAAGGAGAACTAGACTGTATAATATAACACTCAAACTGAAATGAAATGAAATGAATAATAAAAATAACAAACCAAAGACTGTTTTGAAAAATCAGAAAGCTCTGACCGAACAGAAAAGAGGGATGGGGGCGGGAATGTGAAGATGTTATAATTGATGAAGTGGGCTAGTTACGTGTTAATGAATGGATTTAGAATGAATGAATTTTTGGGATTGAATTGTACGACACATGATCATGAGGGATAAACACTTCTAAAGAAAATAGTCTTTATCATAGCAGATATATTGACCTTTAGCTGACACAAGAAACCCTTAGTTTGTTTTGTACTCTGGTATCATTACTGTCTGGCAACAAAGCCATAAAAGATCCTCTTGTTCTTACCTGCATTGAATACCGGATCCCTCTGTTTGCTGCAAAGTAGATGGGTAAAGATACAGCTGTCATTCAGCATCTCACCGCCAAACAAACCATTCAATGTTGCTACTTTTACATGTGAGCTCTATCAGGAGATTGTGAGTGTGTTTTCTGCGGCGTGGTGGGGTCCTAATAAAGCAGTGACCTATCTTGTGTGGACAGAAGGTGTCAGTCACTGTGATGATAAGTTGAACAAGCTGATTTTCAAAGTGAAGTTTACATTACCTGTCGCTTCTTTTGCCACTGGAATTGCTACCCGTAGAGCCAGCACGAGTCCTGTTACCTTTGGACTCGCCTGAATCTTTCCTTGTTAGAGTTCCCACATGTTCGTTTGAGTTGGTCCTCCTTACAGAGCTGTGGTTAGAGGAGAAGTGGACAGAAGAGAAATAAGAGTGGGAGGAAGGAGAAAAATAGGTCATAAAAACTACCTGTGCTTTCTAAAAATGCCCTGTGGTTAAGTTTTCATCCAAGAAAAAGCTTATGAAAGCAGTTACAGGAAGAGGGAATTAATTTCATGATTCAGCTTCAATGTGCTGTACAAGTTTTAAAGGTGTAGAATTTTCCTGAAGCCAAATAAACATTGTTTCCTCTCACTCTCTTTGTGCTCTTTGACTACAGTGTCAGTAAAAACCTGCGCTAATCTGCATACTGGCGGGGCAGACAGCCTGCCTAGTCACAACAAAGAAAAGGCTCCATCAGCAGTCCAATGGCCAGTGGGCTCGGTCACCTAATCCACCCTATGGGAGAAAAGTCTATTCACATCCCAAAACTGGACGCTGGCTGTTTGCCTTTGTGTATTTGTCCAGTAAAGACCAGAACAGAGGAAAAGAGCATGTGAGGGAGAGAGAAAGTGTTGTTTGCCGAGTTATCCCAAGAGCAATCTCAGTAATTGGGCCACAGGGCATTGAGGAAGGCTGCTGTGTGTGTGTGTGTGTGTGTGTGTGTGTGTGTGTGTGTGTGTGTGTGTGTGTGTGTGTGTGTGTGTGTGTGTGTGTGTGTGCCAGTGCTGATGGGATTGTGACCAACCTGAAGTTGAAACTAATCCTGAACATACAATGTAAACAAAAATTAAAAACGCCCAGAAAAAAAAGTACCAGATTAGAGCATTTAGTAGTGAATATTAGTATCATGTGACCCTTTAGAAAGAGTAAGTTGTGATATGTCGATGATGTTATAAACTTGACTGTGCTTGAGCTCTCTCTCACCTGAGGGGCAGGTGGAGATATCTTGGCAAGCAAGACAGAGAGGAAAAACTGGACAGACTGGAGGGACATCACATTGGAATCAGAGGTGATATTACCTCATAGTTTAAGAGGAAACGTCATCAGACAGAAACAGTACGAGAGAGGACAAGTGAGACAAGACAGACAAGAAAAGGACAAAGTGCAAAAGACAGATGACAGGGACAGTACTTGATCTATAGATGCCATTAAATATCAGGGAATTTCACAGCAAATGTTTTGACTTCCAAAACAAAACCAAGGAAATCTTATTCTTTGTCTTTTTTGCTACCCTTGCAGACCATGAATGTATGTGTTTTTGATTTCTCCTAGAAATTTCATGGTTCAAACAGCCTTAGGGACAAAAAAAAAAACATGTAGATTGTGCACCATGTTGGCTCGTCTCAGGTTTTTCGTACATTTAAATCTCTCACCGAGAATCTGTAACCTAAAAATTAAGCTAATAATGAAGGATCCCTTGGAAAAAGTGTTTTGAGCCAAGTGCTTTGGACTCAAATCAACACAAGAGTAAACTGGGTCGAAACTTTGTGAGCGGCCTCTATCAGGGAGGGGCTTTGACGGTGGTGACTCAAAACTTGGATGATTTGTTCAAAAAAGGCATCTGTATCCAAATATGAAAATAGTCATTGCTATTTAGTTCATATCTCTTTTGAGTTTAAGGCTCGAGAAACCATGATGTAGATACATTTGGATGGAAACATGCAAACTCTCATTAGACACCTAAGACCAAAAACCCATCTCCAGTTTTGCTCTCTGTTTTTGGACTGTCTTTTTCTAATCGGTAACATTTTTTATCCAGGGAGCCATTTCTATACTTCCTGATTGAGAGTCAGCCAACATTAAAAAAAAGTACCATCTCGCTTAGTATTAAAAACTTCCTTGTGCAGAAACAAACTCACACATGGAAAATAAAGGACAGTCTGGAAGTGTTAACAGTTGTTTGCTCTGAGCATCATCTGCTTCAGTTAATATCATCCAGAGACGAGAAACAGTTATTGTTGCCCTGACAGACAAGATTGATAACCTTTTCACCACAGAAACAAAAAACACACACACACACAGACACTGTTCCTCAGTTTATCAACCCTGTTGAATGTTAGGCTCTGGAGCTGATAAAAAGCCAGAAATATGACAACTTGTGGTCCAAATTATGTGTCATGGTGGAGCCAAAAATGTCCCCAGACAAATAAAATGTCTTGAAATAACATCATGACACATGTAAGACCTCAGAGAACCTGGCTGCGTGCAGTGAAATGTGGATTTACAACAGTGTTAACAAGACACACAGGTTCAGTAAACTTCCGCTAAATCTGGCAGAAAACACTGTATTTCGAGCCACAGGCAGCCTCAGTGTTATTTCCCTTCTCACCTCTTATTGGCTGGTGTGCTGGTGTCCTTTCTGGATCCTGGTCCAGACGGGGAGGGCAGAGTGCCGCCGCCTTTCTTTGGTAGGATGGTCCCGTTGTTAACAGTGGGCCGCAGTGGGAGGGTGGCGATCATTGGCCTAGCTGAAAGGGGGGAGACATGACACGGGAGCCTTTAGAAAAAAGCTTAATGGTATAAAATGTGACACTGAGGAGTTTCAGAGTGCAAAGATAAAATTTTAAGCCAGGTGTCCAGTCCTCACTCTCTTCAACAGGAGCCCCACATAAGTTTGCCTTTCTGTGACGAGGGGCCAGAGTCTGTCTGTAACAGAAAATAACGTACTGGACTGACTGTCAGTATATTTGTGGAGTTGGTTTATATCGCAGATTTTATTACGATTATATATATGCTATGCCTACTGATGCTAGATTACTTTCAGGACATTTGTTAATTACGCCTAATGCTAGACAATTTCATTATTTTGCTATTCACTTCAGCCTACTATTACTTCACAAGAGAGACATGTAGCCTATTTAAGAGTATTATTTGTTCCACACAAATTTTGCAACTTAAGTCTAAAAAAAATCAGCCTTTTTTTTCATTACACACACACAAAATTCCACTGCTGGTTAAATATTCTGTGTTCCAAATCAAATTCTCTCTTTCCTAACCTTTTTGCAATTTTTCTGTTGTTGAAGTTTCTAGAAGGCTTACTGCTAATTCAGTAATTAACTACTTATTTATCAAAAGACAACACTGAAAACAGTTAATAGCCAAGGAAATTTTCATTTGATGAGCCAGACTTCTGCAGGCCTATGATAAAAAGAAGTACAATGGTTAAAAAAATAAAAATTTTCATTGCCAAAATGCAATTTTGGAGTTGTTCTGCAAATGTGAGGAGGGGCTGTATCTTGCCAGCGGGCCATAGTTTGAGAACCTCTGCTCTACAAGATATATGGCATTATATTGTTTAATTTAATTCTTTGATGTGGTCATATGGCTCACCTGCTGACCTACTAAAAAATAAATTGCTTCATTGAGAACTCAATATAAACTTAAATTTGCTGTGTAAAAAGTTTCTAACAACACGCACATTCGAAACATCTTCCTTTTTTGTTGTACAGCGTAAAAATGATTTTAATGATTATTGTCATTCTAAATATCACTTGCTAGTGTATAGGAAGAAAGAAAAACAGAAGCAGAAAACACGATACTTCTACTGGGGACATCACACTTTTCTTCTACTCTAATATTCATCTTTTTCTTGTAGTAATACAACTCTGGTTAGTAACTTACATGGATTGACAAATTGCATGTTTAGAATCTATTTACAGGAGGTTGAATCACAACACAAAAAGGACATGCACACAAACACACACTCATGCACACACACACAGGTTTTGATGCCTGCACGCTTACATGCATATACACATGCCACTCAGGCTCGCATCGGAATAACAAATCCAAGCTGTCTAAGCTGCAGCTTTATCTGCAGTGATAAATATTTAACAGACCCTTTTCATCTAGCAGACACACACACACACACACACACACACACACACACACACATACACACACTGCTCTGTTATCTTTCATGTAGTAATTACGCAGCAGGGGGCAAACTGAGGTTGTAATTGTGTTAGAATGTAAAGAAGACAAATGAGTGAGTGTCCACATGCAGCCTGTGTGCATGGGCTCAGCTTATTGAGGCAGATCATCACACGTCAGTGGAGGGGGGCAGGCTGAGGGCTCCCTGCAGCTCAGTGTGGAGCACCATAAAAAAGAGCCTTGTCTGAGTCATCCTTCAGCTCCCAGATCAAAGTGAAACTTCATCTATCTGCAGTCACTCTGGAGACTGAGACTGGCAGCAGCTCAGACTTAGAGTCTGTTTCTGTTTTGGTGCTCTAAAGCACATTCAAGGGCTTAAAAAGTCATTGAGTGCAGCTGATTTTTCATACTTTCTCTGACGCTTCAGTGAAGATTACATTTGAGATGTATATTATGTCAAACACAGCCCATCTAAAAAGTTGACACATGCTGCATTAGTGCTGGTGTTGGAAACATTCACTTATGATGTAAGATGCTCTGTAATGATGAAAGCCTGTAATGGTGAGCTTTTACATTTGACCTCAGAAATGTTGCTATTGCACTGTGTGATAACAAATCCCAGAGCACATGAAGCCTGAGGCTTTGTACACATGTAGCTGGGTATTATCAGCACATCCTCCCTCGTTTGTTTTTGAAATAAAATTTTGGCCACACCTCACAAAAAAAAAATTGTCCGTACACAACCGGGCAAATCTGCCAATAAGTGTTGCTCCAAGCATGCCAACCAGAAGGTGGCCATGTCTTCCAGATGTAAAACCTCTGCCAGCCAATCAAAATGAATCTGTGATTTCCTGTATATTCTGCCAGATTTTAACATTGCGCCAAGATTTTTTGTCTGGTTCGATAAAGAGGTTTATTCTTCAATGTAAGTGAGAAGATGCACTAAAAGATATAAGCCTGCAAGAATACATCTAAACTTAGATCCTGTCAGAGACTTATCCAGACAAAACAATAACGGTAATTCATGGGAAATTTAATGGTTTATTACTTTACAGGGAAATAACAAAAAACATGAACAACTTTTCTTCTGTGCTATGCTGCATTGGCAGAAAGTTCACAAACACAGGGGTAAACAAATACTTCTCTTTAGAAGCTTATTCTCTCTAAGTTGTGACAATTTATCGGTGCCTCAGACTTGAACAGTGTGTTGACACTGGCAGTGACAAACTAAAAGTGACTGTGGGTTTTAATACACAGTAAAAACTCAGCAGGCAGTGACTGAAATGTGCTTTTTACAAACACAACACCAGGCCCAGTTAGTGCAGACAGACTTCACAGTCAGCCTACCTGACTTCCCAACACTGCTGTCCACTGAGGGAGACTTTCTCATCATAGCAGGGTCTATACACACAACGCACAACACAATGAACAGCACGACACGGGCCAGGAGGGGGGAGGACAGGAGGAAGCAACTAGTCAGAGAGAGGAAATTGGTTGGGGCATCATCAGGAAAGAGAAAGAGGCGGAAAATGCGATAGAAATCCCCCGAAACTGTCATGAAGTGATGAATAAATGATGTAGCAGAAAACCTGCTGACCCTACAGCTCAGCACAAAGAAAAAGTACACGCATGTGTATGTTTGTTACCTTTGGTGGGCCCCCTGCGTGACCCCATGGCCTGCTGCTCCTCCGACACATTGAGCCGGCGCACAACATCGGCCAGAGCAGACTTCAGCAGCTGAATCTCGTCCTCCTGCATCTGGACCCTCTGCTCCAGGGAGGCGATGCGATCAGTCACCTCCATACTGCTGGCTGCTGACGCACTGTCATCTGAAGAAACACAGAGAGTTCACATCAGACACGTGGAAACTGATAGAGCGCCACATTTAAGATATAAGTCAAGTTGTGAGGGCTTTTCTTGTGTACCAGACTAAAAGCTTTGCTGACAGCATAAAACACTCATAAGAGTACAATTAGAGTTAGCATGACTAAGCATGAAGAGTAGAAACAGTTAGCTTCCTATAAAAAAAACAGTCTTTACTTACAAAGAGAAAAAAGGATTTAATGTATTTCAGAGGCAGAAGAATTTTGTAGCTCTAAAACCACTATATGTGAAGTATTAGTATAAAATATACAAAGATACTTCATTTTCTAGACTTTTTTCATATTAACTAACAGAAAGTAATGTTTTATGAGTTATATGAGGATTTCATTGCTTGTTTTAACAACATTTAGCATAGCAATGATACCCTTTCAATAATAATAAAAACATCTCTACCAAAAAAGGTCTTAAAATGCACATTTGACAATCCTCAAGGCCGAAAATTACAAGTGTTTTAAAATGTGAAACTTTTCTATTAACAGGATTCAAATATCAATCCTTTGGTTCTGGGACTAACAATCACTAATTTTATTCCTCCCTTTGAGTGAATGCATGCAGAAGCCTGTCAGGATTGGAAACGAGGCTGGAGCAGGGCTGGAATACAAAGAGAAAGCTCTTTTCAAACCAGAGACCCTTTAATGCTTTTATGCTTTCCGTTCCTTTGACTATGAAAGCTTTAGCCTTGTGTGCTTCAAAGAACAGATTGCATTTCTATTAAAATCTTTCTTCATAGACATTTGTTAATTTTATTCAGCCCTTTGAGTTTAAACTAACTAAACACGCTATTATCAACCTTTCCACCTGACACCCAGATAAGGGCCAAGCTGTGGCCACTGGGGTCCACTCATTACTGATTACACACACACACACACACACACACACACACACACACACACACACACACACACACACACACACACAGTCTCTTCCATTAACACTTTGAAGTCACAGTGGCTTGATGAAATATTAATGGTAAGCACTGCTATATTTTCCCTGCAGACTTGTATTAACAGTCTTGTCCATTATTCATGAGAGCGATCGGGCATCTGGTGATCAAGCAGATCTGTGGTCAGAATCTGAACTTAGTCCTGACTGTTTCACAACATGATAGACATCCAGTAAGGTCTAGACTTCTGTAGAAACAACCAAATACATGTAAATCTCAAAAGCAAAGACATTTATAGGTGAAGAAAAACTGCTGAGGGGGTTAGAAGCTTCCCTATTTTCCAAAAATGGATTATGCCCAAATCTCGGACATTCTTTTAAAAAACAAACAAACAAAAAAAACCTTGGGTATATGCATGACATATAATTTACAAACTGAGCAAAAGTTTTTTTTTTGCATCGTGATATGATGGAAACACTCAGACAAAAGGGCTTCTTCCAGTCTTATTTGACAAACATTGTAAATTGTTTACAATAATATCCAACATTACCAACCCAACGATATTAACTTACGATTTAGTAAACCTCTTGAGACCTTGGTGTGCATTTCTTAATTCTTCTTGCTATCTGGGACAAGTAAGACCTAATAAGTAGAAAAACTAAATTTAGTCTCAGGCAGCCCAAGAGGTTCTTTAATGTTACTTTAAGTGTTATTGTGAATCACCAAACTGTTTTTTTTCCAGTGAAATGGGTGTAAAGCTATGATACCACCAAAAGATGATGTGGGCAGTATCCCTAGATTTAGCAAATAGGTAAAAGATTTTTTTTTTTAATTAAGAATCATGGATCTGAGAAGCAGAAACATAGTGTCTACATATGTGGCTGCAGGGTCCTAAGAGGTTAAGTTCCTAATTCTGGCAAAAATTGACCAAAAATAGGTAGAAAACCGTATATTTCCATCATTTTACTTTGAAAGTCACATTTATTTTCTATTAGTAACTACTCTAAAAATAAATATGCTATTTATTACAACAAAATTTTCAAACATCAAATCCCATACAGCCAAATGAAGTCGTGAGTTCATTTTCAGAACACGCCGGAAAGCAATCCAACAGATTTGCTTATGATTGGATGAGTTTCATTAGCCAGCTAAATCCACTGGCTGTGAGCTGGTTATTATAAATTGTTGCAGTCATGGGGACCCTCTGTGAGACAGGATGGTAAATTGATGCATCAGGCAGATGGGGTGCTCGATGCTTGTGGCAGAAAATGGAAATGTGAACAGATTCAGGATGGTTAAATCAACTAATAGGAACCCAGGAGATGCACCAGCTAGAATCATGTAAATCACTGCACAGAAATGTTGCTTTACAGAGACAATGCAGCAGCCTAGCTTTGAAATTCTACCAGAAAACTTCCACCTGGTGGAGTTAAACTGATAAAACCTGCATTTAGCTTCAAGCAGTGAAGTACAACGGGACAGATGTTTCCTTTAAACGCTCATAGATTAACCCCACATTCTTCAATCTACTTCATCCAAACGCTCCCTGTCAAATCCTTTTACAGAAACAACCCTGGCTCTTAAAAGCATCTGCTCACCTGAGACGTAGTTCTTGTTCATATTCTTTCGCCAATATGTGTCACTGAGTGGATATCCACAAATAAAGCTTCTATTATCTGCTCAGCATCTGTTGTGGGTCTGCTCCAAACACTGACACAATGACGGCATGATACCATCAGTCGTTGTCGTACAATGACTGGCTGTCACGGCTGTGATTCTGCAGCTCTGTGCTCTAACATCCTCTGTCTGTCACCCTGCCTCCTGGGCAAAACCTTAGGGGCGAGTTCACACCCAATAACATGTTTAAAGATGCTGCTGCCGTCTGTGTTTGTTCTTGTACAGAAGAATGTGTGACAACAACATTAGGGTGACCAAACGTCCTCTTTTTTGGTGGTAAAATTATGTCTAGGGAGGAATTTACAAAAGGATTTTCTCAGCTCGATCTACTGATCACTGATTTCTTTAACAAATTGCTGCACTGGGATACTGGCATTATTCTGATGCACCAACCTGTCAAGATGCTGAGCACACAGAAAACATGGTCTAACTGCCTGCACTGTGTGCTCTCAGACAGAAAATGCTGGAGTGAAAATGCACTTTTGTGAACAAACTGCAAATATACTGTACCACCCCTCTTTTGGTCATGGTCATGACTGGTGTTGAGAGTTTATGAAATCAAAATTTTGTGATCGTCAAAATTCTGATAGAAAAAGTCAAATTTATGAGCTAAAAGTCAATATTTTGAGATAAACACAAAGGTTAGGAGTGAAAGTTGAAATTTGGAGGTAAAAAGTTACAATGATGTGAAAAAAGTAAAATATTCTGAGATAAAGCATGAAAGTTAAGAGATAAGAAGTCAAAAATTTTAGATGAAAAATTTAAATTCTGAGATAAAAACTGAAAATTTGAGAAAAAAGTCGAAAGTATGAGAGGAAAGTTGCAATTTTGGACAAAAAGTTAAAACACTGATTCTATATAGGCAAATATTTTCTTTAACTTATCTCAAAATTTTGACTTAATATGGGCGAAAAAATCTCAAAGCTGTTTTTTTTTCATTTTTTTTAAAGGCAGAAATGGGCACATTTAGCATGTTGATAATTGCTTTAATTTTCATCTCAAACAGAAATTGGTTGTCTTGGGTATTTTTGCAGTATCTTCTGGGGCCAGGTAGGGCCTCCTCTTTTTGGGTTTTCAGAATATAGTCACCCTAAACGACGTGACCACATCCGACGCGATGTGTGTGCTGCTGATGTGACAGTTCACCTCTCAGTGGCTCAGGTCACGTCCTTTTCATCCACATGTTCAGAATCAGTGAGATGTCAATCTTCATTTCACAACGAATCCATTGGGACGAGCACCCCGGACACTCATGTCTCTCTTTCACCCCCAAAAAGGCAGATCATTACACTCCACCAATCTCCTATCGCTTCACTGCTCTGTCACACCTGTCAGCTTGATGCTTAAATTACTTCATTCCTGCCCATCTTCTCTGTCACAGCATCTCTCTTTCAAGCCTTTTCTGTCCCTGTTTCATTAACTTGTCAATATGTGGCCCAGGACATATCTGAAAGCCTGTCTATCTTCTTTGTGACTCTGCTGCTCCCCATTACCTTCGTCTGTTAGACCACCTGCCTGCTCGAGTGTTAGTCAATCACTTCAGCCGCAGGGGCTCAAATAGAAAACAGGCACTTTCTCTGCAGTTCATCTGTCCTGCTCTTAAATAACCATGCCTGCCCCCCTTTTTTAAATCTCCACCTTATTCTTGAGTCATTTACTGACCTCACAGCCATCAATAATGAACTCTGGAGCTTGCACACATGCTTTGACCCTTTCCCCCCTCCTGCCATCTCATCAGCCACACAGATCAATACACTGAAGAAGGGAAAGACTTACATGGTGCAGACGAACATAGACGCTCTGTGATCTCATGTATAAAATATCTACTGCTGCAGTATTTTACGTTCTGATACCAGCTGTCTCTCCATGTGTTCCTGCACACTCTCGCAGTAACCTCCTGACATACACAATGATTGATGTCTATTTTCTTTCCTCCCAGCATTGCAATGAAAAACAGTCAAGTGCAATTGACTTTATGGAGAGTTCAGCTGCCAGGTTAAGCTGTGCCACAATGGGGCAGGGGGGTTGAAAATCCACATTCAGTGTTTGCAGAAAGCCAACAGATCAAAGCATACAGCAGACCACAGGAAGCCTCCTGTCACAACATTGTGCAGGTGACTCCAGTTTCTCTTGGACAGAATCACATCCATGATTCACACTCTGCTGGCACATCTATCTCCTCTCAGGATGCAGATAGCAAACAGCGTTTAACCAACTGGTTTTAGTTTCACAGCCTGAGCGCACACGGCCAGGTGGTGCACTGCCACAGTTCCAGTTCATCTGCTGTAGATTACTCCTTCAGGAGAGAAAGTTCTCCAAAAGCACTGAGTCACACTTTTTAAACAAGCTGACCTCAGTTCTGCAGCTGGAGTCACTAATGGAGGGCCAGACATAATCATAATCAAGTGGCATGCCAGGTTTCATTTATGCCAAGAAGTCGAAGTAGTCATCAGGTGACAGGCAGGGTGGGAGGTAAAAGGACAAGATTCATGAAGTCATGAAACAAAATATATAAGGTGGGTTTCTTTGTAAGGTTAGAGGTGTTTTTTCAAATTAGCTAGTGAGAGGAAACTATAAAATAAGAATGCTTACATGTTGTTGGTGTGTCCAACCAGGGACAATGTATGAGAATAGACAGAACAACATCTATCCCATGTGAGGCCAAATTCTTTAAAGGTAGGGTCTGCAGGATGTTCTTAAAAGATAAAATGTCAATTTTAACAGGAATGATCCTCAATCATTGTCTATGGGCCTCCATACATGTGTGTCAGTGTCTGTGTCTGCCTCAACCCCCTCCTCTGACTGTTTTGTTGATGTTTTGGTTGACAGGACATTTCTGGGTGGAGAGTAGGTGTGGTGACCCCAGCCGATCACAGCACTCTCAGTGTGCAGGTGACTTTATATGTTGATGATAGCGAGTTGTAGAAGTTACCCGAACAGCTTCAATAGCTGCCGTAACACGGAGAAAGACTGATACAATACTTGCAGGATACCTCGTTTGCCTGCAGACAGTCAGGAAATGACGTAGAGAAATGAAGCTACAATGCTGAAACAGCTCAAATTTAAATTGATGTTTATGCATGGTGCTGTAATATATGAAAATGTCTTGCTTGACAGGGCAGCTTAAAAAAACCCCCATTGCGCTTGCTCCAGAAATGACTGAAGTCATCCATCACACAAGTGTCAGCCTGAATGAAAAACTGCTAGGTTTAAAATTGGAGGAAGGAAAGAAAACAAGGAACATGGGGGAGAAATAACATGTTACTTAAAGTGTCATTAATCTCTTGTCACCTGCAGCAGACGGTGGATGACCTGTCAGAGGTGTGTTAGCTAATCAACCAGCCAGATTAGGACGACTGACACTGTGTTTACAGACAACATTGATGGATCCTGCAGGACCGGAGGCTCAGGGGTTATAAATAAACCGAGGTGGATCAGAGAAAGGAAGGCTTCACATATAACCTGAGTTCAGACAGTGCAGCACGAAGAGAGGAGAAAATAGATTCAGAGGGATTAAAAAAAGGAAAGGAGATAAATTTGTCAGAGTATGCATCATAAAAGTGCATGTCTGGGTCAAAGAAGAACATGAGGAGAGGTCAAATGACCCCCTTGAGAGATCTCTCCGTTCGTGTAAGAACATGTTAAATCCTTCCTTCCTCCCATCAACGACATCCTCACGGGGTCAAACTGAGGTCAGAGAGGATACAGCTTTCCCACTCTGCTGCAGTTGCTGTCAGTCGCACTCCCACACAGACACACACATAACCATCAAATCACTGATACTCAGGCATGAACCTGGCGTAGCCTCACTGCATGATCTGATGAAGCAGCAAACACGCTGAGGATTTCTATTTGCCAGTAATAGATCATGAGGACCTCTGTTAAGTTTTTGAAGGACGTAAGGATCAAAAGGAAGGTTATGCTTGTTTTTTGGCCCAAAGGGAAAGGATCTGACACTTCAGGCATAGCAATTATTTTCATTTTTTGTTACTAATATCTATATTTCAACATTATCTTGCTAATAAGCACTGTTAAAATTATCCTCCACCAAAGCAGAAATTTAGATAAGTCAATTTTGCAGCATTTCTACACCTTTTCCAGTCTAGTGCCTATTTTTTAGGATCTAGTGCCTACACACAAAGTTTACTTTATTTTGACACACACTGTAGGGAAAAAAGTTACAAACATTATAAAAAGATTCTTTCTTTTGATTGTAACTTCAAACTGTTTTAGGAAATATGAAATGAATATCTACGGAAACTTTGATGAATATTTTAAGACTTTTCTGTAAAAAGTTTGAGGAATTTTCTGAAGAAATTTCAATAAACTTTGAATTGAAATTCTCTACTATTTTTCAAGGAGAGTGTTGGAGGCAATTAACAAGAAACAATTCATAACTCAAAGAAAATCCTATTTGAAGTTAAAAAATGTTTCTGACATTTCAATGAAAGTTTTTTGAAATTTTCAGTATGAATTTTTTTGAACATATTGCAAATCAAATTCAGCTTCTGAAAAATTCTGAAATCCATTAGAGCAGGCATAACTTTGAAAAAACAAATGAAAGGAGATTGAAGTCCTTATTTATAGTCATAAAAAGACAATACATTTGAAAGTCTTCAGTCAAAATTATTATTTTCTTTTTTAACAAAAATAGCCAACTGCCTGTGCAATTTAAGTAATTTTGACACAGACCTTAAACCATATGTGGATGTTTTAGGGATTTCAAAGACAAAAAGAGGAAAAGACTTGGTCCACTGAGGCAGAATAACTCCTCAACTCTTTAACACACTGTACATACACCCAAATCCCAACTACCTGCCATGACGCAAACACACACACACACACGCGCACTCACTCCTACACACCCTCTATTCAAAGAAGAAGTGTTTGCAGCGTGGCGAGGGGATTATGCTGGATATGTGGAGCAGATCTTGCTCAGTGCTAGTGATCCTCAAACTCAGGGGGTTTGAGCTTAGCATTGAGCTGGATTTGTATTCTCTCGCTCTCACTGTCTCTAACCTTTTTCACCTCTCTCGCCGTTTGTCTGATAAAGTGCAGAAAAGAGTTTCTGTAGAAACAGACAGATATACACTGACTGTAAGAGGGAAAAAAAGACACTGAAAGGTTAATTTTAAACAGGCTTTGACAGTCCAGTTTTTTTGTGTCTGACTTTGATATTTATCATGTGTGTCTCACTGTTGTTCATGTCATTCATTCAAGTGGAAGATTAGTTTTAGAACAGAAAACTGTGACAAAACCTCAGTGCACTGATACACCCCACCAATCTGCTAAGCTTGCTGAAGTTAGAAAGTGTTGTGCATAAAGAAAAATGAACCAATATTTAAAATGAAGGCCATTGTATGAAAATGTGGCATGCAATGACGATTTTCATCAAATCAAACTTCTATATTATATTAGTTTCCATGGTAGACATGATTTCAGCTGTATAAACACATTTACTGTTAGCACATAAACACCATGCAGCCTGCTGACATCTCTCTATACATCCATGTTTTCATTTTTCGTAATATGGTAATCGTAGAAAATGATGCAGCAGCAATGGCAACACAATTTGTGCTCTAATCTCTCTCCTGAATACAGAAAAGGTCAAAACCTTTAATGGCATTTCAGTTTGATTCATCAGTTCATCATCCAGGTGAATGGTGTCAAAGAGGGATAAAAGATCAGCCTGCCTGCATCGGGTGGATAAAATGGTGACATTTAATTTAAAGCAATTTCATTATAACTCTCTTAGCCTTTTAGAGGAACATAAACATCTTTTGATATCTATGATTGACACTGATGTTCCTCATCTCAAAGAAAATATGAGTCTACAAAGATCTCAAAGGTGGTATTTGTATAGAGGGTTTTTTTTGTGATATTCTGCATACGTCAGCAAATCCAGAAACTGTCAACAGAACAACAACGTGAGAGCAACAATATTCATTACAATCCTGGTTATTTGGACTTCTTGACATCTTTGAATGAGCAGGAACAAAAAAGGAACAAACGGTTGAATAAAGACATCGTTCTTTTTCTCATTGGGACTTTTAGGGCAGAAACACTAAGTCATGCTTGGCAGCGAGTCCAGTCTCTAACACACAACAAGCCTCTCTCTCTCAGTCTAAAATGTCCTGCACATAAAACAGAGCTTTGTCTCTCAGTGACAAACACCCAGGAAGGAACAGGAGGCGGGACTCTCACTCTTTCCCTGCATATGTGTTGTTCCATCCAGGAACAGTGTTGTTACGGGAAACCAGATTTCCAGTGTGAGAATGGTCTCACACATACAGAGACACTGTGATCTCTATCCTGACTGTCGGCCAATCCTACATCTGCCATCTGGACGGAGACAGAACATACAGTGACATGCAGAAAAAGACCATTACACAACTACATTTTGAGGAGAAAATGTGGGTTTTTTGTATGTCTCTGTTCCCTCCATCACTCACACTTTGTTGGAGATGCTCTGTTCTCTCTTGAGGTATTTGAGATAATTTACAGTGCTCTCTCTGGGACAGCTGACTGCTTCTACTTGATGCAAATTTTTTAAAAAATGAGCCTAGAAAACACACCTGAGCCTGTCACATCTGTGCTAAAATAACAAGCTTTCTAAAGCTGAGCTGACAAAAGCACAGTAATGCAATTATCCAACTCATTTATTTTCAGGAAAATCTGGAAGGTAGTGAAAAAATGATCCAAGCAGTTGCTCAGTTTTACTTCACTTGTACATTTTAGTCTTAATGTACTTGTGTTACTTGAGAAATTAGCAAAGTTTTGGAGTTTTTGCTTCACTGTTTTTATCCCTACCAAAGCTTCAACCAATCAGCTTCTCGCTTTCATTGATCGCAGGTCACTGCTTAGACTTGAGTCTTTGCTTAAAATGGGAAAAGAAGCCATAAAATGAAGCCATTTAATATCTTTCTTTTTCAGATTAACAAGTGTATATGTTTATATGGCACCTTTCAAACACTGATCCGGGTTTTGTTGGTTGTAATTTTACAGCTGCAGTGATAAAAAACCCAGGCTTTGTAGCAACATTAAATCTTGAGTCAGTTTTCTGTGTTTTTGGGAGCTCAGCATTCGGAGGAAGTGATGGAAAAAATGGACACATTGAACAAACAGAGCTCATAAAAAAGGCCGACACATTTCAGCTCTCAACACCGTCCAACAGGACAAACCCTAAACCAACCAACAAAAGAAACATTTAATCAATATTACAGTCTGGCTAATAAAATATTCACTACATTTATGTCTTTTAGCTTTTAAAAGACCCTTCAGGCTATCATTTGTTTCTGGTTATTCTGGCTTTAGTTGATGCAAATTTTCAGTCAAGGATGAAAAAGAAAAGCTTTTTCTCATTAAGTGTTGAAATTACAACATTACAGTTATTCCTCGCACATTGAAATGTATCAATAGTGAGGTCATACAGAATTTAGAAGAACAAACCTACGCTTGTTTAAAGTCACAAACCTCTCACATATATGGTATATCAGCTATTATGTGCTGTCAGTCTCCATTTCAATAGTAATATGTTCCCACAGAGTTAATGTTTACAGTAAATTTAAAGACAACTCACAAACAACAGCGAGAGCATGCAATGTGAGTTGTTCTCCTCTGTAACGTAACAGGTCGTGCGGGTTGATGATGATCTTTACTGACAGCACAAAGCTGCATGACTGTTGACCTTCACTACAAAAAGCAGCTGCTCTCTGAACCTGAGAACAAAATGTGACATTTTCCACTGATTATGATGAAAGATCTCTGGAGTAATGTTGGACAGTTGCTACGCTAGAACCTCTGGAAGTTAAAGGGCATGAAGCAGCATTATCTGACAAAAAATGCCCTTTGACATCAAAACAGACAATCTGACAAAGGATAAGTGCAAGACGTTTTAGAGTATGAATTTTCTTTTACCACCTATTGGGAAAAACAAGTGGCACAACAGATAAAATAAATGTATCAAATAATTATGTCCATCTTCTTTGCTCTCATCTCTGCACCTGTGTCCGTGATGGATCCATTTTTAATGGAATTTCTAATGGGATTCCTTCTCCCTCTCCATCTGTTACAGACAAACCCAACACATTCAGTGAGGATACACACTCATGCAGGCACGCACACGCAGAGCCGGGGCTTCCCCCTGGTTTTCCATTAACAGCAGGTGTAAGACACCAATTAGGTGCTGTGCAGCCTACGGGAGGTGCACTACAGGCACCGAGAGGTTAATTATATCTGCTCACATCACAACTGGCCAGATGAAATCCTGAAACGGTAGTGAGCAACCGAATCACTGGGCCGAGGCTTGAGGCTCACAGGAGTGGGACCCTGATGGAGATAATTAACATAAAAACAATGTGGGGTTCACCTTGTTCCAGGATCTGAACGGGTCTTTAATTAATCTTAAATGGTTGATAGCCTACAGCTAGATTCATAGGAAGAATATACATGTACATACATATGCACTGATATGCATGTGCACACACAAGTGCCAACACACATACCTGTACACATGCACACATTAATGATCTGTGCTGAAACTCATTTTCATACTTTACTCAAACCAATAAAGGTATAACTGCACTTTTTAGCATTCTTATGTGTGAAAAGCATCTTATTTGGGCCAGTTTTCTTCATTTGTGTGCAATCAGAACATCTATTTTGATACCTGGAGCATCACACAGTCTAAAAATAATAGCATCTCTGCGGGATCCTGCTGACTTGCATGATTTATTACAAGTTACCCTCCCCCTAGAAGTCAAAGCTCTGCAGAGCACATTTATTGTTTCCATGCAGAGTAGAAGCGTCCTACACTCTGCTGTTTCTGGCCCTTTCATGGTATTTTTAAGCATCCCTGACATCCTGCTCAAGGACTCGTGCAGAATCCGTCTCGGCTTCTGACCTTGCGTTGTTATGCACTTGCGCAGAGAGTGAACTTGATGGATACACAGATAAATACACACATGACCAGAGAGGGCTTCTCTCTTTCATGTTTGACTGCCAGAAGCATGAGTTACACACACATGCAGTCACACACAGAGAATGTATATTTAGCGCAGGAACTCGCTCGCTCCTGCTTTACATGCCTGATTGTTTTAGTGGGTCATGCTGAGCTGAGCGAATGTGTGTCAGTGGAGGAAAAGATAAGAGAGGGAGAAAGACTCAGCTCTGGCAACAAATGGCATCTCCTACCCGCTGGCTCACCAAGAGGCTGTTTCCATGAGCACGCTGACTCTGACCTTGTTTCTAAATAAAATGCTAAACATCAAAGAGGACCACACCAGGCGTGACAGAATTTGTGTCACCCTGAGAGAACAAAATACTTCTGAGTAATGTACAAACTGTAAAACTACCAGATAGGAAAGTATTTTGGGGCTGAAGTTAAAATGTTTGCAGTGAAGGAATAAAAATCTGTCAGAATAAAAAGAAAAAACACAAAATTGCTGCATATTTTACATATCAAAGCAACATCATGCCCAAGGTTTTGCAGATGTAAAAAACATAACCTTTGTTTTGTGTTACACGTTTTTTTGTGTAGCTCGTGTCCATAGCTACCACCATAGCAACGTTAGAAAACCGAGGTGAATAGATGTAAAAAGTTCAATGAAATGGGTGACATGAACATTAATAACCAGCTTTCTATGGATTATGTTTATAATATCTAATCACACAATCTTCACTCAACGGAGTGCAGATGTTTTATTTTAAATATTCAAATGACAGTAGTGTACACATAAAAAAAAATCAAAGCTAAAAATAGAAGTCGTGTACAGAAACAGGACAGAGTAGATCAGTTTGCAACAGAGCTAGGAAACAGGAAGAAGATAACTTTTTTTCCTTCTTTTTTAATCTCTTAATATGTTATTTATATGATTAGATATTCACCTTTCAATGCAATGCTGGTTATTGTAACTGTAGGCTGAGCAAAATAAGGGAAAAGTTGCTCACTCTGTGTTGACTCCGGTTTGCTCTGGTGCTAGTCCAGAGTGAGGAGACCCACCCAATATATCAGTGACACAGCACCACAGCAAGCAATAAGGCATCTACTTATATTTGTCTATGATCAGCACAGTGCCAGAGATAAACATTTGCATGCTTATATTCTGCAAACAGCACTTCCTTATGTGTACTTCTTGCTAGATTCTTGTCATCTCTCAGTTCTACTCTAAAAGGTCACTTAAAGTGGACTAAAGTGATGCAAGCATACTGATGAAGCAACATTTAGGGAAAACCAGTGAGCAGGGATGACACTTCACGGTCACTATCCTGATTTCAATACATGAGTGGTATCATTTCTCAGCTGGCAGCAAGGGCAGCCTCATCTCTGCTGGCACACACACACACACACACACACACAAACACACACACACACTCACACACACACACACACACACAAAGATGCACAGCTTGACTCTCCTGCAGCACAATCTGCTGTTTCAGACAACACAACCACAGAGCAGGAGAGTCTATCTGCTGCTGTCTTGCTTCACACACTGAATCTGGGTCTAACTTGCTCACATTTAATTGTCTCACACTGTCACTGTGTGTATCCGTTAGCAGCTATAGGCTCTTTATTCTTCAGCATCAAAGCATGAAAGTGCAGGGTGAACCCTTATCAGTACAGAGGAGGGGGAAAACGTAAGTAGTGACTGCAGAAGAGCAAAAGCGCCAAGCTCAATATCTGTCTGTCTGGAGATTTTAAAAAAACAGAAGCCTTCTGAGCTCGGAGTATTCGCACAAGATCAAACAAAGAGCGTGGGAGACTCTGGTGGAGGGATGAAGGGTGAAATGGAGAAAAATTGAGGGGGAGAGGGGAAAGCAGAAAGGAGAGGAGAAGGTGGTGTTGTAATCTACAGACAGGTTGAAAAAAAAGTGTCTGGTTCACATCTCAGTAACACAGCGATTGGAAATCAATGTGAGCCTTTAAATGAATCAGCAGCATCAGAGGAGTTATCTCAACCAGGTCAATATTTATTAAACCGCTGCTCTAAAACATGTTATGGCTTTCAAAGAAACATAATTTCCTGCTTCTGTTTTCTCTCACTGATGCTCCATTTGGTGCAGGTTTGAACAAGTTTACACAAATATGTCCAACAGTTTGACCATCAGAGAAAAAATTTTACTTTACTGAGCACTGTCTAACCTTCAGTAGCTCCAAAATTCACAATAAAAGCAAAGTAAAAAGGTCTAAATAAGGTCTCAGCCAATAGCATCTAAATGAAAATCACCACATACACCAACAAACAGGAGCACCCCCATCTCTCCCTCCCTGGCAACTTTCCTTCCTTGGCTACTGTGCTCAGTAACGTGAGCTTTAATCCTAATCCCTCCACACGTGCCATCATGAATCAGAATTTGGAAGGAGACACCTATAGATGCGCAGCCAAGCTGTGGAGGAGACTGCAAGGAGACATGTCATCTCTGCTGTGAGTCAAACACCTACAACAAACATCAAAAAAGCCTCATTCTTACTTCACTTTCACCTCTCTGCTCTGCACACCTGTCCAATCTAGCTTCTCTACAGCTGACTCAAACTTCCTTCCTTCTCTATCAAACACTGCCAATGTTGCCTTGCCGGTGTGTTCTGGTGCCATCATGGTTTTCTGCCACTGTCAAGGGTGAGAGCTGTGCCAGTGAGCCTGTGGGTGCACATTGCTGAGTCCAGAGTTAAAAGGATGTTTGATCCAAATCCAAGCCGACATCACGAGTTCAAAAGGTAAAAAGAAAAAGTCTCTGATGAATGAAGGTAACAGGATTTGATTGGATGGAGAGGCTGGGAGCTTTGTGATGATCATGAGAGTGTGATCATGAGTATTACAGCACAGTACGCCAGCTGGATTTACTTGTTTAACAGATTTGCTTGTTGACATGTTTTGGCACTTTAAGAGACAATGAACTAAGGACTGCTTTACCTTCTGCCTTTGCCATTATCGTTGTGCACAACAGCTACATATTTCACATGCCACGAACAGGTTTCAACTTTCTACTTCCAAAGTAGCTTCTGGCTTCAGCTCTTAACTATATCAAAATAAAAGTTCACTCCTCACATTTTAACTATAGTTTACAGGTATGTGGTCACAAACCAGTGCAACACATCTTCAACAGGAAAATAGTAACACAGGAAAAGTAATTTAACCACCAAAGGCATTAGAGCTTCATATGTACAGGAATTTTTCACAATCCATCACAGGATTAAAGAGTCATTACAGGAGGTGGACATAAAACTGGGCTGACCAACACTACAAACCACGCTCAAAGTGTCATATCCTATTTTGGGGTGGACACTTAGAGACTGTAGTTAAATTAAAAGTTTTATTTTACTGTCCCTCACATTCTTGGAGAGTACTTTGTAGGTTGAATCTTAATGACATTGGGATTTATTCTTTTGAGGCTGTTCCTTTTGGATTAGTACTCATTGGTTGTTTTTCTTTGGGGATACTTCTGATGATCTTTTAGCTCCTTATACATTAGAGACGGATGTTTTAGGGTTCATAAATTAAGGAGTGGTACCTTTGTACTTAACAAATCTGAAATTTGTAATTCAGGGTTTCTTACTTTGTGTTGGTACTTTTCGGAGTGATCATTTTGAGCTTGATACTTCTAAGGGTTACACTTTAAGGACTGATTCTTTTGCTCCAGTAAAATGTTTCTCCTTGTCATTTAACGTAGTAATCAAGCTGTCAATGAAGTCTCTGAGTAAATTACTTTGGGTCAATCATCCCCAGCCCACTGTGGTACATTGAGTATTGCTCCAACAGTTTCTATGCTGTGTAAAAATGTGTCTTGTCATGTGCATTTAAAAGATCAGATTACAAATTATCAACAACTTAAAAAAATATAAAAACAGAAATTTAATACTGAGTATATAGTAGTATATAAAGCCGAGACAACGACCTACTTGTTCATTATTATGTATGGTTCTTGGGTTATCTGCATATTCCTGGATCTCCTGTATTCTGGTCTGTTTTTTTAATGTTCCCTCAGTGTTGTAATGTTTTTATCATCATCATCATATCATCTGGGTTTTTAGACTCCACAGAGTGATTTGATCAAAGGGATTGGTTAAATGAATAAATAATTATAATTTCTGAAATAGAAATAGATATGAACAATGGTTGATGAAAACCTAACAGCTGGTAAATGGTGGTTTGAATATAAAAAAGAAGTGTCCCAATAAACTGAACAAGACTGTTGCTTGTTTTGACATAAGATCAGCAGCGAATTCTTCACAGAGTAATCAATTTAAAGCTGTCCTCTTCTCCAGCACCACCAGACTGCAAGCATAATTTCAGTGCTCGAGCACAGAAGACGAGACGGATTCACCCCTGAATCAGCTGTGACTAGTGTGTGTCTGAGTGTGTAACTGCGTAATGAGGCTAATTTTGAGTTAGCCTGATGAGCCACTGTAGCTCTGACCTCCTGTAGACAAAGCACACAGCCTGCACGTGTGTCTGCTGTTTAGCTGACCTAGTCTCTGAATATCAGTGTGGTTGGATGCTCCACAACACACAAGCTGAGAGAGAGAAAGGAAGAAAGAGAGAGAGAGAGAGAGAGAGAGAGAGAGAGAAGAGGACATGAATGACATCACTGACTTTTGCTTTGAGCTGGGCTGGGTTCAGCTGGACAGCAGGATGATATCACTTTGCCTACAGGATAAACACACTCGCAAACACACAAGCATCGTAGTCCTGCAGATGTGTGAGCTTCTTTCTAACATAGTCTCTCTCTTTCTCCTACACATACACACTCCCATCTTAAGCTCACCTAATTAGGCAGTCTGTTGGAACGATGAACTGGGCCTAGTTCCCCTGCTATGAATATATTGTGTATTCAAGTTTGCGGTGTGGAAAGGAAAGAAAGACAGAGGAATAAAAAGAAAGCAGGGGGTTGGAGGTTGGAAAATCCCTGGCAACAGGCCCTGAGCAGCATGTCTTTCTTCATCAGGCTTCTCTTAGAGAGGAAACATGACATTGTGAAGGATTACAAACAACCTTGCAGCGTAAGAAAACTCAAAGGCTCCACCTCAGGGTGTCCATGACTTGGCAACATGTACAAAATTGTTTAGTTAAGAGCAAATGAAACTTGGACAGGGTGAAGACTACATTTTCCAAATTTTGACAGAAAAACACAAATCCATATCCTAATATAACAAATAAAAGTTCAGTGTAACTTATTTCAACGTTAACATGATGTGAAGGACTGCCTTCAAATTTTATGTAATGTCAAAACATAATTTTGTTGTAACACTAACAGAGGTTATCTTGATTCAATAAGATGTCTTTTGTCAACCCTTGTCTTAGTTTGGTTGATTTAGACTCATTAGTTACTTCTCAAGTAGTTTAAGAAATGTATTTATTTTCAACTCAATTACACCCTTTACAGCTTTGTTAAGCTTTTGTCTTATTTATTTTAATAATATTTGTTGATTGACTTAACTTCCTCAGATGTTCTTGACACAATGTTTCTATTTCATCCAAATTGGACTCATCAGCTTTCAGAGCAGTGGAATTCAACCATCCAGACTGTTCAGGAAGTTTGTCATATAACTGTACTAAGAAAAGCAAGATCTCATATCTACGGCTTTCCCACTTCACTCATGGTGTAACTGTTAAATAACAATTCACTAAGGCATTCTGGGTATAACTTGAAAGCTGTACCTTTACTAAACAACTGGGAGGGGCTAAAGTTATTATTACGTTACTTATAATTATTATTACAACAATTTCAGTTATCTTTTGACCAGAATAATATGCTAGAATAAAAAAAGTGCAAAATTGCTTTTTACAGAGTAGCATCTGAAATTACATTTACAACAAAGCAATACCATAGCATCTTAGTCTGAAAGCCTCCTTGATGATAGAATAGATGGATGGATGGATCAATATATGGGTGAATTAGGACGTGGGTTGATGAATTTCCACCAACCAAATAACACAACAATCATCTGTGTCATCAATAATGATGAATCATGACAGAGATTTCACGAACATTGAAAATCTGTTATTAAGTATTTTTACTGCCACATGCACTCATAGCCCTCAGTTTTCTTGTTTCATCTCTTTAGTTTAATATTTTTGTCAAAATTACTAAAGGACAACCTGAGGAGCCTAGTCTTAACCAGCTGTGACCCAGATATCCTCCGTCCCTGTTTGCTCTTATACTTATTGTCTTCATCAAATGTCTCTGCCTCAAGACCAACATGCGTGCACTATCATACTGAGACACAAAACTCACGTCTGCAGTGGAATTTCTGTAATTTTTAAAGGTTGACTGTTTCCTCAAAAGGGAGACGACATTATTCTGTCACTGTACAACGGTTGCTACACCTGTTTTTCAGGTCAGCCCAACAGGCCCAGCTGTTATCTTTGGCGACGTCAGTATTCTGCTCATAACACAGGAACTCCAAACGGAATAAATAAGTAGAGATACTATTTCTCTTCAGCACTGATCAGTGGGGTACTTTATAGGTTAGCCCTTTTCTGACAAACTGGATTCAACCCTATGTCTTGATTATCTTACATGTTCTTGTCTCCAAAGAAAACAGAGCAGATGGGTCAGTCTTGGTTTATTTATGGACCAATGGAACCATACAGGCTCAATAATCTGATCATTGACTTGAGTATCCAAAACCTTTCTCTATCTTCCCATTCTGCATGACCTATATCTCATCTGTACACTTCTACAACTCTGTCTCTCTTTGTCTGTCCCCGCAATTACTATAAATTTAATGAGGGAAGTCCATGAGGGATAAAAGCTTCTAACTCGATTTCCCTCATCAGTGATTCATGACAGTAGGGAGGCACCAGCCACATCCAGGACAGGAGACACCTCTGTATGTATCACATCCATGATTTGCTCTGATGAACACCAGTATTCACCACAATCCCATTGACTGGCAGTGCTTACAGCGCAGTAAGAATTATGGATTTTTCATTATCCACCAAAGCGTTTTATGCTACTCCAAGCTTCAATAGTTACATTCACTAACCACGTGGTCACTTTAACTGTGAATAAGACGCAGGAGGATTTAAGATGTGCATTATCAACACTGGGGAAACCACAGCAGTGAGCTCTTTTTAACTCTTTATATCTGACATTGTTCCAAATCTGCTCAAATCATCAATGCAGCCTGATTGGACATCTCTCTAATACTGTGGTGGGCTTTTTGGGTGACACTGGCCATTGTGTTTAGGATAATCCTCTTTGTTCAGGGGGCTCACAAACTGTACTTTGTTAGTATGCAGACAGTGTGCCACTTACTGCAGAGCTGTACTCAAAAACTCAGACCAGGATAAATGCTCCTTTTTATATGCAGTGAAGCAGTTTTTGTGTTTTCACTGATACATGTAGAAGCTTAAAAGTAGGAACTAGAGATTTTTGGACATTGATCTCAAAAATGATGTCATTCTGATGCGTCATGCAGCTTCCCTCCTTCCCTGAGTCACCCACACTCCCACCCAGCACTAACATCAGCAGCCTGAAGTACCGTTTCTCCCTCTGCAAGCTAATAAATCATATTAGAGCAGCAGGCAGCATGAGCAATAGTGTCTGTCCTGTTCTGTCATTTAAGTTCTGCCAACAACAGGGGGGAAATAAATTCATAACAGAGCCCACATCACATCAAGCAGAACCAGAGTAATCAGGACAGCGCTGAGCTAAGGACTGCTCCTCTCCCTCCCCCTGTCTTTGTTTACTGGCTCTCCTGATGACTGCTGGCTCACATTCACTGTTGACACGAATCTGGCCCTGACTTAGAGAGTTTCCTTCAGTTCAACAGTGGGTTTTTCTGTAAATGACCACTGCCCATGTGTTAACATTCAAAAGCTTAAATGTTAGCAAAATCTCTACTTAGTTGAAAAACAGGGAAAATACCATGACTTTAACATTAAGGATGAACCCTTTTCCATCCTTGATTCCTGAGTATTACCTTCAATTCTAGTGACTTTCAATATGACTCTTCTTGCTCATGTTTCTCAGGCATTTCCCTTAATCCTTGAGTCTGTCATCTACATAGTCTGCTAATGTCTAGCAAAACACAAAATAGTTGAGAAAGATGCATTTTAACAGCTGAGACAGTTCATGAGAGTTTTTCTAACTCTACATTTTTTTTCGGGAAGTGTGTCCACTAATAACGCTCATTTCTACCAGTAAAAAAGATACAAAAAAGAAATCTATCTTGGTCAAATTATTTTTTGTTTGCCAATATGAAGTCAAACCTATTAGATAAAAAGTTCAAATATTGAGAATTCTTGTCATAATTCTGACTTTTTTTTAATCATTCATTTTCAACTTTCTGTCTCCTAATTCTGACATTTAATCTCCAAATTATGACTTATTATCTCAAATTTTGACTTTTCAACTCAAGATTTTTGGTTTTACTTTCACAAAACTCTGAGTTTATTATTTCAAGATTTCAAGTTTTTATTTCATAATTTTAACATTTAACCTTAAAAAATTTAATTGGATTATAACTTAGACTTCTATCTCAATTTTTACAACACCATCTTAGAACTTTATTATCCTAAAATTTCAAATTCTCATGACAAAATTTTGCCTTTTATCTCAAAATGGTAACTTTTTATCTTAGAAATTTGAGTTCATTTAAGAATTTGGCTTATCATTTTTCAAAATTTCAACTTTTTAATCTCATGATTCTGAATTTTTACCCCAAAATTTCAACTTATCTCATTAGTTTGACTTTTTATCTCAAACGTTTGATTTTTTTTTTTTTTTTTAAATCTCTAATGTTTTTTTTTTATTCTAATCTCAAATCCTTGTCTTTATCCAAAAATTTTGACTGGACACGAAGAAAAAAAACTATACAAAGCCAAGTTTTCATTTCTATTTGGCTGAAAGGGGCTTCCATATCCAACATCCTTTACCATCAAGTCGCTCCTCAATTCGGTCGATTAGACAGAGTTAGAGTCAGAGTAAATACCGTTTTCCATGATATAACAGATTTTTCTGTCTGCACTAGAGTTCACATAGCTGGAGTCTAGCAGCACAAATACAGGTCTACTTGGTGTCAAGTTCGGTCAGTCAGCTGTGACATGTCAAACCCACAGAAACAACATGCAGCAGAGGGAAAAGGGGGGAGGAAGAGGATTAGTAAGTACCGTTGCAGAACTGTAGCAGTGATGAGGTGTCATACAAGCTGCTGTAGCTGGAAAAGCCGTCCTCCATGCTCAGCCTCTGCTCCGCTGCTGTGTGCTGTTATCCACCGCCTCTCACCCTCTCTGTCTCCCTCTCTCCCTCTCTCCCTCTCTCTCTCTCCCTCTCTCTCTCTCTCTCTCTCTCTCTCTCTCTGTGGTGACTCCCCTCCGTTAGTTCAGCGTTCACTTGGCGCTCCCTCCATTCACTCTGCACGGGTCAGGCTCCCTGGGTGAATCACCATCGCAACCCATTCACTCCGGATCTGTCACGTGAACTCCAACCTCTCCTCTTCTAGTCAAAAGTCCTGAACTGGAGCCGAAACACTCCCCGCTGAAGACGCCACTGCAGCAGACACACAGGCAGAAGTTAAGAGGCTGCTGCTGGTTTTGTTTTCCTCCTCTCTCGTCCTCTCCTTCCTCCTCTTGGCTCGTGTCTTCTCCTCTTGTCCTCTCCGGGAGAAGCAGCTGTGTGTCGTTAGCTCTCGCTGATCTCCAGCAGAAAAACAGCTTAAAGAGGGCTTGAGCTGAGCGCAGGGAGCCTGTGTGCGTGCGTGTGTGTGCGCGTGTTTACGTGTGTGTCAGACGCTCTCTGCGTTTGTGTGTGTGTGTGTGTGTGTGTGTGTGTTTAGATAAAGCTCGGGACAGCCCAGCCTTCCCCTGTCACACAGTGTGGACGAGTCAGAGCGGAGGGGGGGCTGGGCCTGGAGGATAGATCCTCCTCCTCCACCTCCTCCTCTGTCATGGGAGGAGAGGAAGGGAAGATGAAAAGAGAGAGGTGAAGGTGGACTAAAAAGAGAGGAACAAAAGGGGAATAGACTTCAAGAGTTGGGAGGAAAGAGGAACAAGTAATGGAAGAACATTAGTGGAGTGGGATACTACAAAATCTGGTATCAAACCAACACCATGTAAATATAGGGCCAGAATCACTGATATCAATACTCACATCCATACTTTTTACTTAACAAAAGCAGCTTGGCAAAATTAATCAAAAATAACACCAGACATGTCGCTCTTTTTTGGGGGTAAAATTATATGCAGGGGGATTTTATAAAATTTCCCAAAATAACCAGGTGTGTTCTGACTGTTTGTGCTGTACTGTCAGGCAGAAAATGCTTCAGGAAATGCACTTTTTACAGATGAACTGCAGACATATGATAGTGACCCTCTGTTTGTCATGCTTGTGACCAGTGTTGAGTTGTTGTGTATTTTTTGCTCATAAGTATAATTTTGAGATCAAAGGTGAAATTTGGAGGTGAAAGGTAACAATTTGGAAATAAAAAGTCAAAGATAAAAGGTCAAATTTTGAGATAAAAGGTCAAATTTTGAGATAAAAGGTAAAAATTTTGAGAAGAAAAGTCAAATTTTGAGACAAAAGTCAGATGTGAAATTAAATCTAAATTCTGAGGTATTGAATTCAAAATTCTGAGATAAACAGTCAAAATTTGAGCTAAAGAATCAAAATGTTGAGCCAAAGGTCAAAGTTACAATATAGAGAATCAAATTTTGAAATAATAATAAAAGTCATGAATGAAAGTAAATAAATAGATTTTCAATCAGAAACTTATCATGTGCTTTTTTCTCTGCTCTGTTGTCAAACAACAGGCATGCATCTATAAATGTTTATGGATGACTGCAGTTTTTATATTTTAGAGATAAATATATCATTTTGAGTAATCAACTAGGACAGACTGGTAGATTAACCATCACAGTAACATAAAAATAATTAGGAAATTAGCAATATATTGATAATATTGGGCAGCAGTGTCAAGCAATGTAAACTGGGTGATGGTTTAATAAATGTGCAAAGCAATTTTTATATAACAAGTATGTCTTCATGTAGTTACATATTTCCAGTTCCAGAAAAATGATGCATTCAGATTTGTTCATCTCGTTGAATATACATATCATACAACAATTGAATTCAATTAGTTTTCTAAAATTGCAACTATGATGAACATTTACACTTTGACAAAAGTGTGTGTGTGTGTGTGTGTGTGTGTGGGGGGGGGGGTAAAGTGCACATGAGCACAGTGAGTGAGAGGAGCCAACGTTTGCATTAATATATTGATATTTCAGATTGATCCGCCCACCACCAAGGGACAGATGATGAGGGAAAGGAGGATAAACAATCAGACACAAAAGGAGAAGAGGTGATGGAATAAGGTAGAAAAAAAGGTAGAACAGAGAGTGCAAGCAGAAAGAGAGGAGAGAGGGAGAGAAAGGAACAAGGAAGCAGAGAAGGAGCAAGAAGAGAGAGGTGGAAAAGAAGATAAAGTGACTGAAGGGGGAGTAGGTGGGAAATGAAACACAAAAAGATGTGTCAGGAGAACAAGGTAAGGAAAGGAAACAGAGAGGGTGACAAACAAGGGGAAGGACAGAAAGTGAAAGGACCAAATGCAAAATGATAGAGAAAGAGAGAATGAGAGGAATGAGAAGAGCAATGGAGAGAGATGAAGAGTGTTTAAGATTTAGGGAGACTAAAGAAAAAGAGAATAGACAGGATTAATGATATGGATGAAAGGAGAAGAAAGGAAATGGAAGGAAAGAGATGAAAAGGAGAGGAAGGATGAAGGGATGGAAGTAAAGGAAGCAGCTGGTAGCGTCTGTACCATCCCCTTCACTTTCACACACACACACACACACACACACACACACACACACACACACACAGAGTGTATGGAGTCATATGGGGACAGTGTAACAAACCAGCGTCACGTCTCTCCTGCAGCCACACTCAGACTGAGCGCTGGCAGAGCATCACTGCTGTGGCTGAAACATGATTATCATTCTGTCCTCTGTGCGTCTTATCTGCCACTCTGCAGCCTGCACAGAGAGCGAGGGATCTTTAAAACAAGGCCGAGAGGGGGAGAGAATGAAAGGGAGACTAGGGGGGACTGAGAGGGAGAGGAATAAATGGGATAGACGGGGGGAGGGGGAAGGAAGAGAGAGGATAGAGAGAAGGAGCAAATTAAAAAGTGAACAGGGTGGGAGTTTCATGGAGGAAAGGGGGATCCCCTCATTGAACTGGGGTTCTGTATGTGCATGAGCAGGGAGAGGGGGGTCTTTGCATTATTTATAGTTCAAGCTTGCAGAGAAAAATAATCAGCTCCAAGAAGACAGTCTGTGGCCTACATCCACGCCTGAAACATTCCCCGTTTGTGTAAGATCATAAGACAGTGCAAACCGTAGCTCCATGAAAGGATTTGTTTCTCTCACTGTTTCTAAAGCGGCCCAGCAGGTGAGATATAATCTGTATGTAGCTCTTAGAACATCGACCATCTTTTCTGGCTCAAAGGTGACCCCTGCTATATTTGACCTTCCACAGGAGCGTGTAAAGGATGCACTGAAGCACCTTTTAATGGATGATTGGTTTCTGGTTCAAGACCTCCATGTTTGACCTCAGAGCTGCTGCCTTCTTATTCCCCTCATTCTCTCCTTCCTCTTCTCCCTCAGGAAAACACTGCACTCTGCTTCACCCAGACAACACTGCACAACCACCAAAGCTCAGGGAGAGACAGGATTTTGTGCAAAGACAAAGCTCTTATTATTGACTCATGTTGTATTTACACACTGTAATAGTTGTTTTAAAGAATCACATGGATGTTACACTTTCAAACGCACAGAAAGTGACGACCTTTACACCTCCTATGAACACCAATTCTGCAGCTACAGTGAAAGCTCTTAAACAAGAATGTGCGGCTAGAAATTCAACACTGTATGTGTATTAATTCAGAAAGTAGTATGCTGTAAAATGTGATTGGCTTATTGTTGCATCATGGCTCTACTGCTGCACTTTGTTTCCTAATTTTCTGCACACTTTAGCCCCTCCCACCTGTTTAGTAAAGCTACAGTTTTCAAGTAAAACCAGAATGCTTTTGTGAATTGTAAATTTCTTGTGAATGTACATTGTGAGTGAAAAGAAAACATAGTGGATATGAGACCCTGCTGTATATCTAACATATATGAAATTATACTGGACACCTGAACTTCATGGCACAAAGAGCTCTGTAATTGAAAAGATAAAATTGGCACTTGTTTCAAACAACCACCTGGGAAAGTTAAGTTAACAAAGAAGTCTGAATCAATCAAACTTAGAGAATGGTTAATGCAAGATATCTTATTTTGTCAAGATAATTTCTGTTGGTGTTAGAACAACAACAGGTAAATTTTGATCCAACCCAGAATTTAAAGACAGCCCTTTATGTCCTACTTTTTTATGTTGACAAAGAATTTACATCTAACAGTGTAGGCAGTCAGATTTCTAAAATCACAATAAATAAGAGACTCCTTTGTCTGGGAAACCTGTTCTGTTTTGGATTCACCCAGAGGCTCCAACATCCAGTGTTTTGATCCAGATATGGATAAATTCCATGTGAGCCAGCAACACACCCTGTAAACATCCTTTGTGTTTTTGTTCTGCAGCCAGCAACTCACACTGATGTTTTGTCTAAAAGGGTGGTCAGATTATTCCAAATCTCATTGTAGGACAGATTTGGAGTGTAGATTAAGGACAGGTCTGGTTTGTGTCTGTGCATATGCTCACGTGAGAAGAAGCAACTCAAACTGGGGTGCATTTCCTCCAAAATCCCCTCCCCATGGGTCCCTAGACCCCGCCTACAACCTCAGTGGGTGGCAGGTGGTGGGGCGGCTGCTTTTGCTCTACCCCTCCTCTCTCTGCCTGTCCTTTTGAACTCTTCCCTCCCAGCATTCGTCAGTAAATCCAGAGGGTGCAAACACACACGCACATGCACACACAAACAAACAGACAGACAGACAGATTTTACAATAAAAACAGGACAGTGCGACGCAGGGTGTAAGAGAATCTCACTCATGAAAGTGTGTAGCCCACAACAGACAACATGTGATCCCCAACCATGGTTTGGTTCAAAGATTATTGATTAACTTCTTTTAAAATCAAAATAAATAATACACAATAAAAAATTCAGCTTTAAAAATGTATTGTAGTGTGCTAGATTAAAGCTCAAGGATCAGATGAAACATCTATGACTACAGCTTTTTGTAACTCTAAGAGAGAATTTGAGCAGGATTATTCCTTTAAAAGTTGACATTTCATTTTTTAAGGGAAATCCTGCAGACCCTACCTTTAATGTAAGACTAATGTGTCCCTCAATCATGGATGCCATAGACCTTTTAAAGCTTGCTATCTTTATATCTGCTGTTTCATGCCTTAAGTTTAATAATCTGTAGAAATCTCAATGATCTGTGTTACAGCTTTGTTATGTGACTACAACTCTTTGTATTTTTTAAAAGGAAATTCATTCTTGCAGAAGGTCCAATAGAAACCATTTACAGCAGACAGAGTTTGATTAAGAACCTGCAGGGTCAGAGCACATGCAGATATCTTATCTTAATACATCTGGAAATCATTTGGTGTCTTGCTCAAGAGGACTGAAGCAAGGACCCTTTGGTTCTCAGCCTTTTTTGCTTTCTCCACCTCCACCCGGCCTGCTGTTTTTACAGCTTTGGTCCCCAGGAAGAAGGTTGTATTCATACAGAGTCTGTTGTCCTTTTTGTCTTCAGAGGTAAGAAAATAAACTGCTGACATTAGCTCTATCCGTAGTTGATCATTCAGCCTGTCAGTGAGCCAGGATTGTACAAAATCAAATCCAGATCTGAAGAGGAAACAAGGTCAATCCTCTGTATGATCCAGCCACCATCTGTGGGTCTGTCCTGATTATTGGGCTGTTTTGTGTTTTATACTATGAGTTAATCCAACCCAGGGTCCTGATGAATCATGCAAACACTGAAATTCAAACTAATCCATAATCTTGACAGTAAGTCGTCCTACACATTTAAAGGCGGAGTTCTTGTCTTTGATAGAAATGTTTTAGTATGGGAAGTCAGGAAGTCTAGTTAACCATTAGTTAAACATTACAGTGATGCTGGGAAAGACACCAAACTTAACAAAGTAGAGCTTCTTTAAGAATCCTTGTCAAAAGTTAATAAAATGAGATTAAGAAAAGAAATTTAAAAGCCAAAAAATTAGCGTCCATAAATAAGTCCTGAATTGGAAATTAAATTGGAGAGTTAATTTTATTATTTATGAAAAAGTAGGGCTGACTGTGTTCCATCTAAGCTGTAAATGAAGCAGAAGATAGCAAAGGTCACCAACTATGAGCCAACAGGGAAGACATAGAACGGTTAGTAATTTATTTCCCTGGTGAAACATTCACAGAAAGTTCATGAATTTAACTGTCATTATGTTAGCCTATCGTCTTCCAGCAAAGAGAAGATAGTAAAAAAGGGTCTGATACCGATTGGGATTATTACCCTCATCAGAGGATGACGGATACTTTTTGATCTCACACATCTCCTTCCAGTTGCACAGCTGTATGTTGTGTTTTCTGCTAATGCTACATGCAAGCATTTTTATTCACCTACAGTAAACACATAACGTCACCGGGTTAAAATTCTTTGTCATTTTTAAGCATGCAAGTTTGTTGGTGCTAGCCTTTGTCTTAGAGCAGAACCTTCAAGTAGCCTCCAGCTGCTATCGCTACTACTCTCAACTAAAGAGATGGAAAACAGAGATTAATAATCTTAAACAGTTCTGAAATTCATCAACTTAATTTGGTTTTCCTATTTTTCAGATTTAGATTTTATCACAGACTTTTAGCAAGGTAACATGTTTTTTTTTTTTTTTTTTTTAATCTTTTCACACCATATCTTACCTCAGGCTTCGGTCAATAGTCCCAAGATCAATGTCTATGGCATGACAGTGTGACAGCTTATAACAGTATGTGCTATTGATTCACCTGGATGGCCAGAAGAGGCCAGACAAGCAGAGGATTTAATACACGCTGTGACTGACAGGTCCTCTCTGTGTAATAACAGTCTGAACAGCAGGGCAGAGACAGAGACAAGGAAGGACAGATTAAATGTGAGAGGAGAAAGTAAATCATCTAAGTGATTGTTAAAATGTATAATTTTGACCTGCCAGGAAAAAATAGCCTGTCATCCCTGATACATGCTTATCTGAGCTAACATCAAGAACAGATTAAAACTATTTTATGACACCCAATTATGAAATCTTCTCCACAGGCATCATGATTTTCTATTTAACAGTCCAGTCCACTGTCGGTCAACTGACAAGCCACTATCTACTGTGGCTTTGAAAGAGAAACAAATGTTTTAATTAAACGCTCTGAGATAAGCTTGAAGAGCAATGAACGTTTCTGTCATCATGAATTATAAGGAGAAAATAGGACCAACTTTAGAGAGAAAGAATAGAACAGAGGGATTTTTTTTCCTCACAGCTCTGTTGAACAGAATATTAATGTGAAAAATGAACTTATAAGAGAAAAATACTAAGTTGTTTGTGTACAATTAACCATATTCATAGCACGAAAAACAAATGTAACTGAAAAATTCTGATTGCTGCTCAATACTAACCAACACAGTCCATTCAAAGGCTGTTTATGGAATGAATAGAATGGAGGGACCAAGTTTTTGACCTATACTGCAGCCAGCCACCAGGGGGGGCATTTTTTAGTGGTGAGCCAGACGAGATGGCTTTCATTTTTTAACAGTCTATGACTCCAATCAGTTCACATGCTGACATACTGAAGCCTTACAAAAATGCTCACCACATTCTTTATCTTAAGTATTGTGATGCCAATATTTGTATAAATAAAGATAAATACAAAGCTTAGCTCTAACTTAAGTAAGCAACTAAGTTCTCAAAATGCTAGCATAATGATTTGTGGCAACCGTAGCCATCATTATGATTTGGAAAATATTCATTGCCCAAGTCCACCCAAAGTACATCCATTTAAAATCTAGAGTGTTTTTTTATACAATATATCTGGGTAATTCAAATTCTTGGAGCCAAATTTCTTATCAGTAGCCTTCAGAATGGCAATAAATTCCTCAGAGGATTGTTTTGTAAAGTCAATCTAGAAGTGTACCTCGAGAATAAAGATTTTTAACCCAATGGAGGCATAAACTTAAAATTATATTAACACATTTTGTGCCCCTGGTAAGGAAGAAAGGCAAAAGATGAAAGCGAATGGCCGCAATATCCTGCAGTGCTCTATAACAGGCCACAAGCAGCAGCAGCAACGCCAAATTATGATGCTATGATTCAGGGAAAAACTGGGTCACCACTTGTGTTTTAGTGCAGTCTATCGGTCATGGTCCCTAATGGCATTATACATGCAGAAATCGAGAGCTAGACTCTGTGTTATCGACAAAGACCCACATTTATTCACTTTTAACAATTACAAGAAAAGAGAGTTATTGTTGAGCAATTATGTATTATAATGATTTAGTCTTTTCACCATGAAGGTGGATCAGCGCCTATTTTCAATCACAGAATCGTGTGGGCAAACTGGATTCAATTAATCAGCAACTAAACACTTTAAATAAATAGATCCAGGCTAAGTGATAATGGTCGTGTCTGGTGGTTGAGGCTTAAAGAAAAAGATGTCTTAACCCCTGTTAAGTCTCCATGAATACCGTGTCAAGACCGACTTTATGGGAGAGGCAGAGACGGCACGTGAGTGAGGAAGAGGAGAATCTGCTTTTGGGCTGTAAATAGCTCCTAATCCTGAGGCTGTGGAGCAGCATTACATGTCCTACTCCAGCTCCTCTTTTCTGTGTGGACAAAAATATAAGCCAAACACATAAAACAGCACCACAGATTTAAGCATGCTTTCTCTTCCTGCAACACTTTATCTTGTCTGAGTAAAATAAAAAGTGTGTTTACTTTGAGAATGTTCATTTTATACTTATTATCTAAGGGACTGTCTTATTTTCTGCTTTTAATTTTTGAGCTGTCTGTCTGATGTCTGATTTATGTCCATCTAGTGAAAAAACCTTGTAGTGAATTAATTATCAAGCACTTCAAGTGTATACATTCATACCCTTAAAAGGTCAAAATGTGAACTTAAGAATGCCTTCATATGTTTCAGCCTCCAAATCTAACACAGCGCTCTTCCTGACAACGTTCTTTACAGAGGAGACAGATTCTCCATTAACTGTGACAAATAGCTAACAGCTGCAAAGAAGCTCCCTATATGACAAGAGTCAAGTTATTTTCATTCACACATGAGCCTCAAAGGCTCCACAATCTGTGCTTCATACACCCTCCATTCTTCAACCCTGGAAATAGAGGGAAAAGCTACACAAAGAAATCATTTAATGGAGGGAAGGGGAAAAGAAGAATAAGCTGCGAGAGAGGCGGAGGATGAGGCTCTGTATTCCAGGATGGAGTGGGCAGATGTGAAATTTATACTGTATATGTGTAGAGAACAGGATTAGATTTCCAGCATGCACACATTCAAACACTTTGGGGGGACTGTCATGAGCAGATATGAAGGCAAAAAGAAAAAAAAAAGCAAAAGCACTGATGAAATGTGACTGTAAAGGAGACCTACTTTGTCATTCTGCAGGAGAGTGCTACATTCATAACATCACAGAACCATATTGACTTATAGTGTGTGGCAACATCTGAGCCTTCATTGCTTTTGTGTCAACCTTTGATACTTTCTGCCTCTTTACTCTCTCTGACTCCCTCGCCTCTTCACTAATGATGCCACAAGAGTGGGAAGAATGGTTATGAACTACACAGACTTCTCTGCATCTAATCTATATGTTAATGAGGAATAACTCAGACACAGAAGTAGAACAGGATTAGTGAACTTCTATGGGATAAAGTCCATGCAATTGCACTAATGTGAGTGATTCTTACATGGACATTAAAAAGCCCTGAACAGCACACTACAGGAGGGAGACACTGTAATTTATTAACCCTTAAGTGCAATAAAACGACCCATTTATCTAAATACACCTCATGTTAGTCCAACTGTGCTGTGGTGTGTATTATGGACACACGTTTGTGTTGCACAGTGTGGGGCTGTGCTCTCTTAAGCGACGACAACATTAATCACATCTGACTTGGCTGCTGAAACATCCATGTTCACCCTCCCCCCATTTCCTGAACAACCAAGAACTCTGCTCTTTCCCTCTCCACTAACCCAGACACATATTCAAACATGGGTGGAAATTCATATCCTTTCAGCACACAGTGTTATCTCCCCCTGCCTTTTCATGCATCACCTCACACAGCCTTGTAATATAATTTTTTTCCCTTTTATTTGAATCTTTTCTTTACTTCCCCTGCATCAAATCACATTTCCTCCTGTACTTTCTCTCCTCCTGTTCCTTTCAAAGTCAAAGCACCTCAGCCCTTCAATCGATGCAGCCTAAAATAAACCATCTACTGCAGAGTTTACTCTTACGCATACATTATAACAGGGATGCCCCTCCTTGCTCTCTGTGTCTCCAGCCCACACAAACCTGCAGGTGAGAGTGTGACAAATGACCCTTTTTATCAGACAGTTTAGTGAACAGGAGGGGTGTATTCACCATCAGAAGAGATCCATGTCCTCATATCCAGGGCACAGATGGAGGGCTGACGTCAGAGAAACATGACGTCAGCGCCAACTCTCATCTGCATTTCTGGACCAGTTACTCCAACACAAACTAAAAGGCACACACACACGCACACATGCAGAAACACAAACACACACATCTTCTCGTACAGTGTGTGCTGGCAGCAAGCCCTGAGAGGTGATGCCTGTCCATCACAGAAAGACTTGTCGGCTCAAATTCATCCCTCACTATATCTGAGTGAACAGACCCACAGCAGCCAGAGACGCTTTTCATTTTCCAACAAACTGATCTCCCTTGAGATGTCATGTCACTCACCTATGCTTCCTGTTTACTGTCCTTCTCTCCTACTTCCCCATCTCCCCTCTTTACACCCCTTCCCCTTCATTTGCACTTCCCTTCTTTGTTACCCCTCATTTTTTCTTCTTTGTGCCTTTTTACTTTTTCCCCCCTAATCCTCCTTTTCACATCCCCTCCTTCTGACTTTTCTGGAATTTCTTCAATTCATGTCCTCCTGAAGTGCAGTAAGTCCGTTCATAAAATATGCTTATACTGCCACCTGCAGGACATAAGACGAACTGCTGCAAATCTGTTTGTGCCACAAAACTTGCACTGGGATGTTTTAAACTCTTCAGACTTCTAATGTAACTGTCCATCAGCTTCTGTCATCACATGGTCAAAACTATTTTCTAGTATTTGAAAAAGGTAAAAATAGTTTCAGTGTGAAACAATGAACCATTTTTAGATAACACTGCAGGAAAAACTTAGCTATATAATAATGACCTAATTCCAGTAAGCTGCTTTGGGGTGTGTGGGAAATGTTCAGACTAGCAAAGTTATTTAAGAATGACTGAAAATCCAAATTCCAGCTCCTCGAGGATAAAAGGCAGATCTTGTACATAAAAGGTCATTATCAGGGCTGCAGGTTTGGCCTGGTGGTTGGAGTGAACACCATATACAGAGCCAGACGTCCTTATGGGTCTTTTCCTGCAAGTCTTCCCCCACTCTCTACTTGCCCAATCTTCTATTTCTGTTCAGCTGCTCAATCAAGTCAAGTCTTTTTAATCAGCTTTCTCCCCTACACTCAACCAGGCCATCTCTGTATACTAAAATGCATTGGGTTGCTGCCGTGTGATTGGCTGATAAGGTATTTGTGATAACCAACATTCGAAGTTATTACACTTGAGCCCATGGTTCTGCATATTTATCACATCATACTCTGAGTTTTCATAGTCACCATGTTTCACTTTCACTTCATATGAAATCTACCCTGAGTCTCAAACTACCATCCAATGATCCTAAATTGTTTATTTCTCCGAGTGCAGTTTCCCCTAAGTGTTTCCCTCAGATAACAACTTCATTCCAGCACATCCTCAGAGAGTTCACGGTTACTGCACTGACATCTTTTGTCTCTCTCTCACACACACACACAAATACACACACACACACACACACACACACACACACACACACACACACACACACACACACATCTTTGTTCTCAGAGTTCAACAGCTGTTAAATCCTGGGTAAGAGCCTTACATAGGCTGTAACATGAGACTTTGAAACCCAAAAGTTTTATAAATCATAAAAATGCCGTAATCACTGGGAGGTTGACCACAAGTTCTCATTTGATCACTGATCATGTTTTAAATATTTAGCCCCTGTCTTGGTACTGATACATCACTCATAGATTTTCATGGGTTTGAGTGCTGCATTCAGTGTAAGACTGAAGATTGAGAACATTTCGAGTGCATGAATGGGAAAATAAGATAAAAGTTTATGAAATTTCAGTTACTTTGTATGATTGTTTCAGTTTGAACCAAAGTTTTGAACTGGTTTGTGAGGTGAAAAAAACCCATAAACTTTAACCATTATGTGGAGGAACAAAACCAGAAACTGTTGAATTCTAAAGCAGCAGAAACAGAACAATAAAAACAATGGAAACTACTTAATATAGTTTTTTTTTCCATTCCTGAAATGTCATTCATGTTGGTCATGTAGCCCGAAAACATTCAACATTATAACCTACGGGCCCTGATGCGCAACTGAAAGTCCACCAGTCACTCAGGCAATTAAAAATAATGCCTTAAAAATAGTCACATCATTTTCATACGGTAGCATGTGAACTGTTGTTTTGCCAGTGATCAGTGTTGGATCATGTCATTATTGGCTGCTTCAACAAACTTTTCAAGTTTGTCCCTCTGCGCATTCGCACACTTAATAGACGAAGGGCGCCACTGCAGACAGCTCCGCTGTTCTCGCCACCTTTTCCGCCTGTGCTCTAAAAGCTAAGATCAAACAACTGAACGTAGGTTGCAGTGCAAGCTTTTTCTCCTTCATTTTACTGGTAACATGTTTTTAAAACCTCCGGTCAAAAGTAGGGCAGGGTTGCTCAAAATGTAAACACGAGGCAAAGGAAATTTCAGTCACACCTGTGAGACTGCTAGGGTGGGCTGAGTTAAGATGCAGATAATTATTTAATCTTTTGCTTTAATCAGAAGATCAGTGCCAGCATATGCAGACAAGTAAGTTGACTTTGGTAAAGATAGGGTAGTTTGTTTTTAGGAATGAATGTGTAGTCTCTTTTGATGTGTAAATAAATCAGGAGGTCTGCCTTCCAGGTCAGTGGCAAAATGATTTTAATGTCAGCCCCTGATAATGCACAGGCCTCATACATTGCAGTGCTTGTGGTGAGAAATAACAGGCTGGCAAAGAACAATTTTAAGTGGTTAACACTTTTTTTGTTTGGAACTATTTCAAGAATTTGAATTTTTGGGTGGAAAACCAAAAATGTTAAAATATTCTTTCTGTTATGAGCTACATTATAGTTTTTGGCTGATATAAAAATCAGTTAGTTTTGTTTGACTGGTAACACTTCATCTAGATGCTTTAGTTTTCACAGGGGTGCCAACTGGACAGACATAAATCCTCAAAAGAGCTTTAAGGTTCTTACAAGTGGATCACAGAGATTTATCAGCCTGATTTTAATGTACTTCCTGTTAAATCCATTGTCTAGAGTAAAATGTTGGATAAACGAGGTGTGGTTCACTGCCAATGCTACAATCCTGGCAGATATTAGTCTGCCAGCAGGTTGTGTGACTGACTGCAAACTGCTGAGTCATGTTTGATTAAAGTAAGGAGGGATTCATGCTTGAGCTGAGCCAGAGAAGAAAGGGAATGACAAAAAGAGAAGATGAGGAGAATTGAGATGGTGGTGAGGATTAAAAGAGTGAAATATAAGTGTGTGAGAGAACAAGACCAGGGAAAGGTTTCTATTTTTAACTGATTGTTTCTGTTAGTCTTTCAGCAAGGTGGTAGAAAGGGCTCGAGCTGCTGGGTCAACTTAATGCTTTGCTGCCACACACACACACACACACACACACACACACACACACACACACACACACACACACACACACACACACACACACACACACGCACACACACACACACACACACACACACACACACATTTCATCCATATCTCCCTAATATTCCTCACCAGAGCTAACAGAAGCAGCTTTCTTCTTCCTCTACTCAGCCTCTCTNTAAGCTGCTTTGGGGTGTGTGGGAAATGTTCAGACTAGCAAAGTTATTTAAGAATGACTGAAAATCCAAATTCCAGCTCCTCGAGGATAAAAGGCAGATCTTGTACATAAAAGGTCATTATCAGGGCTGCAGGTTTGGCCTGGTGGTTGGAGTGAACACCATATACAGAGCCAGACGTCCTTATGGGTCTTTTCCTGCAAGTCTTCCCCCACTCTCTACTTGCCCAATCTTCTATTTCTGTTCAGCTGCTCAATCAAGTCAAGTCTTTTTAATCAGCTTTCTCCCCTACACTCAACCAGGCCATCTCTGTATACTAAAATGCATTGGGTTGCTGCCGTGTGATTGGCTGATTAGATATTTGTGATAACCAACAGTCGAAGTTGTTACACTTGAGCCCATGGTTCTGCATATTTATCACATCATACTCTGAGTTTTCATAGTCACCATGTTTCACTTTCACTTCATATGAAATCTACCCTGAGTCTCAAACTACCATCCAACGATCCTAAATTGTTTATTTCTCCAAGTGCAGTTTCCCCTAAGTGTTTCCCTCAGATAACAGCTTCATTCCAGCACATCCTCAGAGGGTTCACGGTTACTGCACTGACATCTTTTCTCTCTCTCTCACACACACACACACACGCACACACACACACACACACACAAATACACACACACACACACACACACACATCTTTGTTCTCAGAGTTCAACAGCTGTTAAATCCTGGGTAAGATCCTTACACAGGCTGTAACGTGAGACGTTGAAACCCAAAAGTTTTGTAAATCATAAAAATGCCGTAATCACTGGGAGGTTGACCACAAGTTCTCATTTGATCACTGATCATGTTTTAAATATTTAGCCCCTGTCTTGGTGCAGATATATCACTCATAGATTTTCATGGGTTTGAGTGCTGCATTCAGTGTAAGACTGTAGATTGAGAACATTTTGAGTGCATGAATGGGAAAATAAGATAAAAGTTTATAAAATTTCTTTTGCATGATTGTTTCAGTTTGAACCAAAGTTTTGAACTGGTTCGTGAGGTGAAAAAAACCCCATAAACTTTTACCATTATGTGGAGGAACAAAACCAGAAACTGTTGAATTCTAAAGCAGCAGAAACAGAACAATAAAAACAATGGAAACTACTTAATATAGGGTTTTTTTTCCATTCCTGAAATGTCATTCATGTTGGTCATGTAGCCCGAAAACATTCAACATTATAACCTACGGGCCCTGATGCGCAACTGGAAGTCCACCAGCCAGCTCAGGCAATTAAAAATAATGCCTTTAAAAATAGTCACATCATTTTCATACGGTAGCATGTGAACTGTTGTTTTGCCAGTGATCAGTGTTGGATCATGTCATTATTGGCTGCTTCAACAAACTTTTCAAGTTTGGCCCTCTGCGCCTTCGCACACTTAATAGACGAAGGGCGCCACTGCAGACAGCTCCGCTGTTCTCGCCACCTTTTCCGCCTGTGCTCTGACAAGCTAAGAACAACTGCACATAGGTTGCAGTGCAAGCTTTTTCTCCTTCATTTTACTGGTAACATGTTTTTAAAACCTCCGGTCAAAAGTAGGGCAAGGTTGTTCAAAATGTAAACAAGAGGCAAAGGAAATTTCAGTCACCTGTGAGACTGCGTTAAGATGGGCTGAGTTAAGATGCAGATAATGATTTAATCTTTTGCTTTATCAGAAGATCAGTTCCAGCATATGCAGACAAGTCAGTTGACTTTGGTAAAGATAGGGTAGTTTGTTTTTAGGAATGAATGTGTAGTCTCTTTTGATGTGTAAATAAATCAGGAGGTCTGCCTTCCAGGTCAGTGGCAAAATGATTTTAATGTCAGCCCCTGATAATGCACAGGCCTCATACATTGCAGTGCTTGTGGTGAGAAATAACAGGCTGACAAAGAACAATTTTAAGTGGTTAACACTTTTTTTGTTTGGAACCATTTCAAGAATTTGAATTTTTGGGTGGAAAACCAAAAACGTTAAGATATTCTTTCTGTTATGAGTTACATTATAGTATTTGCCTGATATAAAAAGCAGTTAGTTTTGTTTGACTGGTAACACTTCATCTAGAAGCTTTAGTTTCCACAGGGGTGCCAACTGGACAGACATAAATCCTCAAAAGAGCTTTAAGGTTCTTACAAGTGGATCACAGAGATTTATCAGCCTGATTTTAATGTACTTCCTGTTAAATCCATTGTCTCGAGTAAAATGTTGGATAAATGAGGTGTGGTTCACTGCCAATGCTACAATCCTGGCAGATATTAGTCTGCCAGCAGGTCGTGTGACTGACTGCAAACTGCTGAGTCATGTTTGATTAAAGGAAGGAGGGATTCATGCTTGAGCTGAGCCAGAGAAGAAAGGGAATGACAAAAAGGGAAGATGAAGAGAATTGAGATGGTGGTGAGGATTAGAAGAGTGAAACATAAGTGTGTGAGAGAACAAGACAAGGGAAAGGTTTCTATTTTTAACTAATTGTTTCTGTTAGTCTTTCAGCAAGGTGGTAGAAAGGGCTCGAGCTGCTGGGTCAACTTAATGCTTTGCACACACACACACACACACACACACACACACACACACACACACACACACACACACACACACACACACACACACACACACACACACACACACACACAAACACACATTTCATCCATATCTCCCTAATATTCCTCACCAGAGCTAACAGAAGCAGCTTTCTTCTTCCTCTACTCAGCCTCTCTGCTCCCTCCTCCTCTGCACATCCCTGACTTAAACTCCTGCATTCTGCTGTCATCCTGCATTATTTTCATCAAACCAAAGGGAATTCTCTCAAAGTTTCCATATAAGGGCCCAAACCGAGCCAGCTCCTCTCAGCAGCAGAATAGTTGCCGGGTGAGCTGTCTCAGCAGAGGGGCTCAGACCTCATCCATCAAACATACATGTGCAGACACACAAACCCAAACAATTTACAAGTATGTAAGCACACATATGCATTTCACATATTTCCCTCTATGCATGCACATGTGCACAGCAGTCATGCTCTCTGCTTTTTCACTTACCCGTTGGCAGACCCTCACAGTCGGACATGTCCAAAGAAAAAACAGGAGATCCAGGCAGAGTCTTCTTGTGTCAGTTGAGTTTCTGCAGTTTGCTGTTTTTCCTGAGTGATCTTCTTTGAATTTGCTACAAAGTCTTTGCTTTGATTCTGTTTTAGACTCTTCGCCTCTCTGTACAGCATTCAAACTTTACTTTCAATCCTGTTTCCTCTCTCTCTCTCTCCCTCTCTCTCCTCACAATCTGACCAGTGGCCAGATGATATGCCAATCAAAAATCACACACTGCGTGATTGGACACTAAATTTGTAACAAACAGTTCTCGTGTGGGATACTGTTACTCTTACATTTGGCAGACCCTTCTTAGATATGATGTCACTGACTTCCAACTCATCCAAGAGAAGAAAGAAATCACAAAGTCTGCAACAAACAACAATGCTAAAGATTTCTCCTCACAATCTCACCGTGAAATGTTTAGGATCACAGTTGTTTCCTGGTATACTTTTCTCCTTATCCTTTGAGCCTGTAACAGAAAACAAACAGTTCCAGGAAACTCCTGCTCCCTTGGGATACAGGTTGGCCAAAACCTGGATTTACTTCAGAAAAGCTCAGTACTTTGGGCTGTAGTTGCTTATTTTACCAGGAGGGGGCGCATGTGTCTTGTGGAGCAGAAAGACCTTCACATGGGGACAGATCCTTTGTTTCTCCAGCTCCTAATGTGGCCTGGATACCAAGACATTCAGAGTCAAGTGACTTTGTGCTAAAGGCTTAGTTTTTTTTTACTCTCAATTTAATCTGGGTTGTTGTTGTTTTAAAATATGAAAGAGACAGTGTTTTGTTTTCTAAGAAATTGCTGCCAAATTCTTGGAAACATATTCATTCAAGAGTAGAAAAAACAAAATGTTCCATCAAGATTCACTGGGAGGTAAAGAAAATGCATAAAAGAGAAAAAAAAAGAAAGAATCAAATATGGCAGCCAGATTTGCCCCTCCTCATTTTCTTTAATAACGCAGCAGACAAAAAAAAGTGCTCACCAGGCACTTCGTAATTCTTTACAGATTACCAGCCCACTTGAGCGTACAAATGTTCTTCAGCTTTGATTAAGCTCACAGCCAACCTTTCTGTAACCTCATTTCTCAATTTCTTTTCAGCTTGCTCAGCTGACCCTTTGTCACTTGACTCAGGAGGATTATCACGAGGGAAAGGTCCAACATGTGACTGAGTGGGGTCATGTTAAGCTTGTCCAGCAGTGGTTCGAGTGTCTGAGAGGTGAGGGGGTTCTTTACGCCAGGGACCGAGGTTATCTCGAAATTATTTTCAGAGAACACAGCCGATGAGATGTTGGAGAGTTTCCTGCTCTGTTATCCGTCTTTCAGGCCTGTCAATTCCTCTCCCTCCAACTCAACACAGCACCCCAGCCTTCACACCAGGTTCAGCTTTGATGTTTGGTCTTGTTTGCTGAAGAGCTCGAGGCACTTCTGCATACGTAACCCAAACCTTCACCCCACAAAGACCTCTCGACCCCTCTTTTGCAGTGGCAAACAGAAAGTGGACCATCCACCTCCACGTCTGCTTTCACTCACTAATGATCACATGAAAATTACTTCAGCTGAGGTAATATACTCCAGAGTCCACAATGGAGCCCACAGGATGTTAAATTAGATTGTAAAGTAGTTTAATATGAGTTTTCTGCACTTGGATTCTTGCATTGGCTCTAAACAATGCAACATTTTCCAACACAAGAAACTGGGTTAAGTCTAGCTGAAGCTAAAAACTGTCGAAAAATATCCAAGACTTTCACAGTACCACTATTATTTTCCAACCTGAATTCATCATTAGTGATATAACCTAAGTTAAAGCTAAAACTTTGATGAAACTAAACATCAATGTAAATTGAAAAAAAAAGAAATTAATTTATCTGTATTTGAATCCACAAAGTGCATTGCAAGCTTAAACTTCCAACAGTGTAGAGTGATACGAATAAAACCAACAAACCAAGGAAAGGCTCCATTAATGAGACACTAATAAAAGGTTAAGCAGCTGTTTAATGATTTTAAAGGGAATTTAAATGTTACTTTAAGTTTGAGAGTAGACTATTGCTTAAAGATGCTTTGTTCTGAAGACCATTCACTTATCTTTACTCTGACAAAATCAAAATGAACTGCCATAAATACAGAGATAAGAAGTAACATCTATATTTATGGGATAAATAAAATACATGTATGGGTTTTTGTTCACAACAACACTACTGTTGTGGCTGTAAAGCATCTTGCCATCTGTGCAGCGATAAATAAGATGCGGCGTAATCAAGTTCCCCGTGGAACAAAACTGATCAGTGTTCATAATTCAGGTCAGTCTCCTTCATCTGCACACTTTGATCTTTATCTATTCATTAGATCCATTTTAAAATCATTGAATTATGTTAACAGTAAGTTTCTTAGCAACACTGAATGGTCAACATTGTTACTTTTCTTTGATAAATCTGATAAAAAGGCTGCACAGTGCTGCCTTTTATCCCCAGCAGATGTTACATCAAAGCAGTAGCAGCAATAGCAACGTGCTCTTCTAAAACCAGATGGATAAGATCACTAGAGTTGTCTTTTAAAATATACATTATGTGCTTCTCATTGAGTTGTGCCATCTACAATGTTAACTTGAAACAACTTGTTAAAATTTATACTTATTAACGAATATATATTTCACTATGTAAGATCATCAATAGAGACCAATAAAAAGCCTTGGAGAATTGGAAATGATTCATAATCTGTCTCAGGAAAAGTCTGTATATTAAACTATGGGTGGCTAGATAGATGGATAGATACTTTATTGATCCTGAGGGAAATTCACAAACTATGTGAAGGAAGATTATGAAGTGTCGCGGTTATTGTTTTAGTTTTACACAATATGCACTTGATGCTTATAATAAAAGATGGTCGAAACAGGGCCTCTTCTCTTTACTGTACCGGTCTAAGTCAGAGCAGAAATATAACACAAAAACAAGGCATTAGTCTGCTGGGTGAACTGACACCTGTCTTTGCCTCTCTCTCCGCTATCTCTGACTTAAAATCTATCATTCCTCATCAAAGGGATTCATCAGAGATCTTTCTGGTTTGTTGCTGATGCTATCTGAACCTGCCTGACCCGACAACCATTAATATTAACCCATACGTCAATGTTATGATGTTGAACATAGCAGAACTTGACTCCAACAACTTTAAACAGTCTTTACAACCACACATTTATCATCACCATCATCATCATCATTGTTTTGTCTGCTTGTATCAGACCTGATGATCTCAAAAAAGCTGTGAGGAGAATGAACTTGAGCGACTGCAGCAACTCCTTCAGCCAACAGGACTTTCTCTAACTGTCGTCAAGGCAACTTTTTTTCCAGATGCAACACATTGAGGTAATGTAATCATTAACAGTCATGTAATGGTGATGTTTGAAATGTGAGAACAAGCAACCTTTGTGATTCTGTAGTATAGTTTAGTGGCCACTTACATTTAATGCTACTCACAGCCTGGTGCTCTGAGACATATCAGTACTGGGATGTTGATGAATCCTGGTTATGTCCAGTACTCATCTACCAACCACTTGACTGTTCTTGTAAAAAGTGCACATACTTTTAGCATTGCTATTTGTAGGGATTCATGCTGTTGCTCTTTTTGCTTTTGTAATTGATGTCTGTCCCTCTTTCCAACCCCAACACTGTCAAGACAGATGGCTGTTGATCATGAGTCTGATTCTGCTTGAAGTTTGTTTACAGAGAATGGAACAATAAAATGGTAACAAATTTAGATCATTAGGATTAGTTTGATGAGGCTTTTATTTAAAGATACTGAAAAGAGATGCCAAAAAGCCATGCTAATACTTACACTCAGATCATCCTTCACAAAGTCGACAGTGGTGGCTTATCTGAAGTTTATCTCTCCCCATCACTCTCTGTCCACCTCAACATGAACTACTCTCTCTAACAACATGTTTGTCTCTTTAAAGCTATCAATCCTTGTCTCTCCCTGAAGGTAACTTCAGCTTTCTTCTCTTATTGTCTGCTCAGTGCTGTAGTACGAGTCCCCAAGTAGGTGACAGTTATTTGCCCACAAGTCAGTTTGCTATTTCTTCTCATCATGGGTTTGTCTATTGTTTTCCACCTCCTTTATTTGTCTCTACAGCACAGTCAATTTAAGAATTCTCTTTTAACTGTTTTGTTTGTTTTTCCCCTTTGTGCTGGCTACTTTTGCATTTAACATTCTCACGTGGTAACACATCTGGCAGCAGTTAAGTTGAAGGTACTACCTGACATGAAATCTCTGTTTTTTGTCAAATTTTGAACCCATATAATTCTTTAAGTTGAATTATATTGTTTTTAGTGCCGATGCTTTAATTAATTGATTCAAAACCATTTGATAAAAACAGTTAATTGTTATGCTTTGCTTAAACTTAAGCCTTTTGGGTATATACAAATGGTGGCACCAGATTCTCCAAAAGGTCTGATACAATTCCAGCTCCATATTATCGCTCTTAAAATCATGGCTTAAGTCATATTTTCAAGTTGTTTTCAGGAAACAGGACAAAATAAAGTGCACTATTGATTTAGGTCATTCAAATACTGATGTAAAAACAGAATTATCTTTTCAATTGAGATGTTGACATCCTGAAGCGCTGACTTAAGGCAAAAATATCATTTTCCTCAAAAAGTTACTGAGGTCATTAGTTTAAGAGAGCAACAACAGGTGAAACCTAACACTGAAGCTAGTTTTTTTTTCTTAAATTTGCAACTACTTTTTTCAGAAGACAAACAAATGTGAAAAAAACAAAATGTGTGTGGTGTGGTAGAAATGTAATCTATCCCCGTGTAAAACTTCAAGTGATCGCCAAAAGGGATCTGAATTAATATGAAAGGCCTCTCACCTACTTACAGCAACAGCTCCATGTTAATGATCCTCCCATGGCAGCAGCACTTGTGTATGCAGGTACTAATGAACTCTTAATAGTGCTAAACGTAACAGCCTCTGAATGATTCCACTAACTGTTTTATAGCTGTGTGGGCAGAACCCTAATTGGGGACTTGTGGCAGAGAGCGCTCTTCACAGCCCTCCACAGGTTTAACAACCTGCACAACAGAGGCTGCGCTTCATTGTTACACAGAACAGAGAAAAGCTAACAGAAATATGCTCATACTTGGTCAAATGATTCATATGATTCACATTTTGAAAAGGCTTTGAAAATAAAGTGGTGTACTGTATCAGAAAAAACAAAAGCAACATGGCTTAAAATGTCACAGTGTGTACTTCTAGATGTGGAAACTGCAGTTATGGTCGTGAGATTAAAAGGAAGAGAATCTGTTTTAAAGACTAGTATTTAAACTTGTAAGGTCAGATTTTAGCTGCAACAGATGATCTAAGATACTTTTTTTTAAAGAAAAACGTGTAATAACCTTGTAAACTTCGAGTCCCAAATGCACCAGTTAATTACATTTGAGAGTAATTTTGTGGCTTTTGTAGGGGCTTGGGTGTATGGGGGAGTTAGGATTAACTGTAAAGAGGGAAGTCTTCCTCTAGCTTGGGGCAGTTAGCAGTCTCCCTGCTGAGAAATGGCCGAGGTGTGACGGAGGGGATTCCAGAGCACGCAGCAAAAGGCAGGCACTTTGATTTGAACAGCAGTTTTAACCAGCAATGTGTATATAGACACACACACACACATACACACACACACACACACACACACACACACACAAAAACACAGATCCCAGTGCCTGCCTTTAGGTCTCAGCCAGTTAAAAAGATGGGGGGAACTCCAGATGCTTCCCAGCAGTCGTGGGCTGTGACCTGGTCGAAAAGGGGAGCAGCAGGAGTGAGACTGACAGGAGGAGAAGGAGGAGGAGGAGGACACTGGTGAAGGATTGACGTCATATATTCAGTGGAGCAGTTTAACTGCAGTGACAGAGGCCTAAATTAATAGTTAAGCTGACGTGGAAGTTTGGGCCTGAAAGAGCCTCAGACAGAGAAGGAGGGCAGCAGCAGCACAGACGTGGGATGAGAGGCAGATAATCTGTTTGATTGATGAATGGATGAAGAAGAGACATGGCAGGGAAAACAGCAAGCTTTGACTGTTAAACATGTTGGGATACCATGACCAAAGAAAGCTTTTACAGAACCACCATGTTAAAGCCAGCCAAACAGCAGACTTGAAATGAACACTAAATAGTAAAGACTTAACCCTGATTTGAAGTAAAAGAAATGGGGGCTGTCACTGAATCACATGACGCCTATGAATACTTCTGCCATTTCCAGTCTTTAAGCAAAGCTACATTCACTAGCTGCTAGCACTGGGTATAAATCTTTTGACAAAGTGCTAACATTTTGTTTCCACAAGAAACTTTCAACAAGTTTAACCTTTGCAGTCTCTCTCCTGTTTGTTTGTTTTTAGCTTAGCTAAATAACCAAGCGAATCTTCATTTGTTCAGCAGACAGAGTTGCAGCAACCTTCTCAAACAACTTCAAACAATGCAAGCAGCTAATCCTCAAACTCCCTTCGACACTTTTAAACAGTTGATAACTTTAGGATTGGTTTCATATGTTAAATTTTTTGTTGTTAATATTTTTCAGCCTCATTCTGTGATTTACAGAAAGGTCCTTAAAAACACTAATAGTTTTGAGCAGAGTCAAACTAATTTTTCTGATTTATACTGACGTAAGCTAACTAGCATGGGTTGGGGTTTTGTTTCATCAGTCTTGGCAAAAAACAGCCTTTTTTCCCTCCTTATCACCATGCTTTAATACAAGATTCTTAGTGAACTCATCCAACACGCTGTTCTATTTTGTATTAAATTAAGCTAGTCAATTACTTGTGCCAGCTTTACTGCTTAAACCCCAGATATCAAATATGTACATGTTGTATTGTCAGTGCTGAACAAAACACAATAAATTAAAGTTTAGTTTGGAGGTCGGCTCTGGATCTAATCTTTATATGTTGGTGTTTCATTTCAAACACTTTTGCTGAACAGAGGTTTTTATGTGTCAAATCAAATAGTTGCTCGCTGTCCCAAGGCATGAACTGAAGAGATACAGTATGAACTGTTTTCCTGAAAGTCCCGGCAAAGTTAAAAGAATTTGTTTTCAACACACTGATTTATCTTGTAAAACAGATAAATCTCCTTGTTGTTACATAGCCATGCAAATCATTAGCTTGTTGTTGCTACAATTATTCTTTGGAGAGAAGACTGCTTTTAGTCTTCAGAACACCAGAAAGCAGCATATTTCTAAAACTTTAACACAATTACTGATTATGTCGCTAAACTTTTTGAGCCATAAATAAATATCTGTGGATTTTGTTTTAAGGTTGGCACTGAGTTAGTTTGTTTTTTGTTTTTGTCCAAAATTTTAGCTCCATTTTCTGGCAGCACTGCAAAATCATTTTTACTGTGCCAGGAAACTTTGCAGAGGAGTCACAGGATAAAAAACTGAGCTATTAGACATTTCAGAATGCCTCTGTGGCTTTAGTGGTGGGCATAAACCTTTTGACTGGGGTTAACTTCAGGGCTTTTAAAACATGATCCAGCCACACCCCCCCAACACAGACAGGCAGAAATAAAAAACCTCTCCTCACACACACCTACTTGCTCTCCGCTTCAGGGCCTGTTAAAGCCATTATGGCTCTAAAAGAGATTGTATCGGCTCCAGGCAGACAGACAAATAGTTGGTTAGACAGTTAGATATACAGACAGCACCCTGCAAACTAAGAAGCCTGTGTGCTTGGGACGGGCCGACTAAATGTCTGGCTACTCTTCAGAGGCTCTCAGGTGTGACCGACCAGCCTCCTGTGTACCGCAGCCAAGACGGCAGACAGGCACAGAGGTGTTCTGTGAGCCTGGAGTCGAGTGAATATCTGCTCTATCTCTCCCGTCACAGGCCGTGTACGCTTCTGNGAGTCCCAAATGCACCAGTTAATTACATTTGAGAGTAATTTTGTGGCTTTTGTAGGGGCTTGGGTGTATGGGGGAGTTAGGATTAACTGTAAAGAGGGAAGTCTTCCTCTAGCTTGGGGCAGTTAGCAGTCTCCCTGCTGAGAAATGGCCGAGGTGTGACGGAGGGGATTCCAGAGCACGCAGCAAAAGGCAGGCACTTTGATTTGAACAGCAGTTTTAACCAGCAATGCGTATACACATACACACACACACACACACACACACACACACACACACACACACACACACACAAAAACACAGATCCCAGTGCCTGCCTTTAGGTCTCAGCCAGTTAAAAAGATGGGGGGAACTCCAGATGCTCCCCAGCAGTCGTGGGCTGTGACCTGGTCGAAAAGGGGAGCAGCAGGAGTGAGACTGACAGGAGGAGAAGGAGGAGGAGGAGAAGGAGGACACTGGTGAAGGATTGACGTCATATATTCAGTGGAGCAGTTTAACTGCAGTGACAGAGGCCTAAATTAATAGTTAAGCTGACGTGGAAGTTTGGGCCTGAAAGAGCCTCAGACAGAGAAGGAGGGCAGCAGCAGCACAGACATGTGGGATGAGGGGCAGAGGATCTGTTTGATTGATGAATGGATGAAGAAGAGACATGGCAGGGAAAACAGCAAGCTTTGACTGTTAAACATGTTGGGATACCATGACCAAAGAAAGCTTTTACAGAACCACCATGCTAAAGCCAGCCAAACAGCTGACTTAGAATGAACACTAAATAGTAAAGACTTAACCCTGATTTGAAGTAAAAGAAATGGGGGCTGTCACTGAATCAGATGACGCCTATGAATACTTCTGCCATTTCCAGTCTTTAAGCAAAGCTACATTCACTAGCTGCTAGCTGGGTATAAATCTTTTGACAAAGTGCTAACATTTTGTTTCCACAAGAAACTTTCAACAAGTTTAACATTTGCAGTCTCTCTCCTGTTTGTTTTTAGCTTAGCTAAATAACCAAGCGAATCTTCATTTGTTCAGCAGACAGAGTTGCAGCAACCTTCTCAAACAACTTCAAACAATGCAAGCAGCTAATCCTCAAACTCCCTTCAACACTTTTAAACAGTTGATAATTTTAGGATCGGTTTCATATGTTAAATTTTTTGCTGTTAATATTTTTCAGCCTCATTTTGTGATTTACACAGGTGGGAACAGAAAGGTCCTTAAAAACACTAATAGTTTTGAGCAGAGCCAAACTAGTCTTTCTGATTTATACTGATGTAAGCTAACTAGCATGGGTTGGGCTTTTGTTTCATCAGTCTTGGCAAAAAAAAGCCTTTTTCCCCTCCTTATTACCATGCTTTAATACAAGATTCTAAGTAAACTCATCCAACAAGCTGTTCTATTTTGTATTAAATTAAGCTAGTCAATTACTTGTGCCAGCTTTACTGCTTAAACCCCAGACATCAAATATATACATGTTGTATTGTCAGTGCTAAACAAAACACAATAAATTTAAGTTTAGTTTGGAGGTCAGCTCTGGATCTAATCTTTATATGTTGGTGTTTCATTTCAAACACTTTTGCTGAACAGAAGTTTTTATGTGTCAAATCAAATAGTTGCTCGCTGTCCCAAGGCATGAACTGAAGAGATACAGTATGAACTGTTTTTCTGAAAGTCCCGGCAAAGTTAAAAGAATTTGTTTTCAACACACTGATTTATCTTGTAAAACAGATAAATCTCCTTGTTGTTACATAGCCATGCAAATCATTAGCTTGTTGTTTCTACAATTATTCTTTGGAGAGAAGACTGCTTTTAGTCTTCAGAACACAAGAAAGCAGCATATTTCTAAAACTTTAACACAATTACTGATTATGTCGCTAAACTTTTTGAGCCATAAATAAATATCTGTGGATTTTGTTTTAAGGTTGGCACTGAGTTAGTTTGTTTTTTGTTTTTGTCCAAAATTTTAGCTCCATTTTCTGGCAGCACTGCAAAATCATTTTTACTGTGCCAGGAAACTTTGCAGAGGAGTCACAGGATAAAAAACTGAGCTATTAGACATTTCAGAATGCCTCTGTGGCTTTAGTGGTGGGCATAAACCTTTTGACTGGGGTTAACTTCAGGGCTTTTAAAACATGATCCAGCCACACCCCCTCAACACAGACAGGCAGAAATAAAAAACCTCTCCTCACACACACCTACTTGCTCTCCGCTTCAGGGCCTGTTAAAGCCATTATGGCTCTAAAAGAGATTGTATCGGCTCCAGGCAGACAGACAAATAGTTGGTTAGACAGTTAGATATACAGACAGCACCCTGCAAACTAAGAAGCCTGTGTGCTTGGGACGGGCCGACTAAATGTCTGGCTACTCTTCAGAGGCTCTCAGGTGTGACCGACCAGCCTCCTGTGTACCGCAGCCAAGACGGCAGACAGGCACAGAGGTGTTCTGTGAGCCTGGAGTCGAGTGAATATCTGCTCTATCTCTCCCGTCACAGGCCGTGTACGCTTCTGTGAGCGGCTTAAATACAAGCCAGATCTTCTTTCCTGCAGAACTATGCAGGCTTTCACTGAGTTAATGCATATTTTTAGGCTGAGCCAAGGTCAAACAGTTTGCCAAAGATCTGACTGACACATAATTTCTCCCAGCAGCTGTGGTTTCGTACACTTGATGAGTAACTTTGCAATCGAATCAAAGACTTTAGCCAGACCACAAATGCATTGCAGCAGGATTTTAAAAGAGGCAATGAAGGTTTTGGTTCTTGGGAACACATCTTTCTCACTGCATTACCACTGTTACATTGGAGCGGACTGCACCCTACAGAAGAGGCCTTTAGAGTCCTCCTCCACATATGCCCATGCACACAACTCTTCCCTAAAATTGCTGATGGCTTGTTTTCATGAGCATGTATTATTTCCAGATGGAGGTCATGAATAAAACCCGACGGAAACCAGTCGGGTGAAACTGGAAACTTAAAAAAACAGAATGGAGGGGTAGGGAGCTGAGTAAAAAAAACAATCACTCTCCTCCCCCGCTCATTCCCTGAACCTTTAGAAAAGACCGACTTGTCAATTACACGGTTAAAAACAGAAACACTGTGCCCCTCACAAACATGTAGACAGCAATACCACATGATCTGTTAAACGTTTCACTAATGCGCATTCAAGAGAACATCCCCAAACAAAAAAATGACTTCTATAGCGAAACAAACAAAACTGCCTGGAGCAGCTCTGAGTTCAGACCTCCACACATATTTCCAGCTAAATAAACAAAGTCTGGGGAAAGAAAGGGAATACTTTCAGACTCAACTGAGAATTCAAAAACTGTGCTGTGAAGACCTCCGCTGGAACAACCACAGAGCGGTGATTCACCAGCAAACTGGGGAATATAAGACTTGTGTTTTGAACATACACCAAATTCAACCGAATAACTGAAAGACACAATCATCCTTTTGCTTTTATGGAGTGTTTCAAAACATTTAAACCTTGAGCAGCATGATGTGCAATCTACAGACAAAGCCAGAGCTTCCATTAGCTCAGCCCAAGGGAGTGCAGAAAATACAGGCCAGACGCCAACATTTTTTTTCAGTCCACACTGAAGTAGAGAAAGATGAGCCACAGCTGCAAGATTCAATAAATTAAAGGTCATCATTGGAGGATATCCAAGGTGAATGGGCTGTCGTTCAACCTGGTTATCAAGTGGGATCATTCAAAGAGTAAACAAGATAGTTGTTTAAAATTGTTTGAGCTGAACCGTTTTGTTCAAGCTGGAATCTGGGTAAGAAACTGTCAAAAGTGATAAAAAAGTTTAACATTTCAGGAATTTTGGTTGTTTGCTTGCTTAAAAAAAGTGGCATTACAGCACTGCTGCTGCTTTTAGCACATTTGAAAAAATGAGCTAGCAGTTGTCTGCTTAGCCTAGCTCTTTAAGACTTAAAACTATAGACTGTATGTAGTGGAGAGCATGGCTCTGTCTTTTACCATTGAACTGTTTTGAAGCCAAGAGAAACCCATCACAGGTGCCACCACATGTAGTTTTTGTCTCTCAAGAGTCAAATCTTTTTTGGCTCTCTTCAGCTAGTTCAACTGGCTGCTGTCAGTGTTTTTATGAGCTGAGCTAATGCTTGTTGGTTGCTCTTGCCCAATGTTTACAGTGAACTCCTGACAAAATACTATCCAAAAAGAACAAACACATCAACAAATTTGAATCTTACAAACACTCATATCTATTTCTATGGCTTTTCTTTTGTGGTGTTGCAGTTCTTTTTGTTAGTCGGCCTTTGAGTCTACTTACTGTGTCACAGGTGGACACGCGCACATGTGTTAGGGGATCATTTCTCCACCTTACAAGCAGCACTTCTTGTCAGTCCTGCTCTGTTGCTCTGGTGAGTTGGTGTGGGTTGATCCCATCTGACTCAGACTCCTTATCTCCATAATCAGACTCTAATCAGGCAGCTTTGTCCAGACAACAAGGGGCCAACATGAGGCAAAGAGGGCCCTCAGGCCTTGGGTCTTGGGTCTCAGCCATAAAAGTGTAATTTGCGAACAGGACATGCCCTTTCAAGTCAGCAGTAGTGGTATGACAGAATAGGAAAAAAGATACAGAGATATTTAAAGATTAAAAAGATAATCATGGATATCCACAGTCTTTTTCCTCATAAAATGTTTTTTTTCATCACCTAGACTTTAAATAATTGTAAACTTCAGAGTATTTTTATCCTGGGAATCTTTTTTTATTGCATTTAGATGCAGCATTATGGTTGATTCCTTCTTAACAGCAGCAAGAAATGTGAGGAGTGGGGGATGACAGCTTTCAGAAGTCTCTGGATCATATCAGGACTGGTATTTAGTCTGCTCTTTCTCCCCCAGCAGAGACTCAGCGGCTGCTACAAGTCCTGACTATACAAATCCTTCCGCCTGCCACCCTGTAGTCCTGCCCTTATCTCAACCTCACCCTGCTGCTTCTGGCAGGCACAGATGGCAAGCCCATTCGTGTGCAAACCACAGATTGAGCTCCGATTGTCCTTGTGACTGCCTTTGTCTTACAGTAATGCCCTTCCTCTCACCATGAGAAAGGCCCAGTAAGTAAGCTTATTTACATGTATTAATTAAGGCTCATAATGAGCTCAGCATGACGAGGCATTTGAATGCATTCCTCTGGTATTGTGCAAACTCTGCGGAGCTCTGAGGCTTTGCAGTGTCATTCATTCAGATGGGATTCAGATAGTAAGTGTGGGGGCACATGAGCAGATAAAGGACTTAAAACACACACAAAACCAGGTCAGTATACACATGCAAGTTTCACCTCCCCCACTGACACACACTGGGACACAATGAAGGTGCTAATGAGAAACAAACAGGCTGTTACAGATGGACTTAATTCAATAAGAACGCTGATATAGCAGAAAGTAGAGACAAAACATTTTTACAAAACAAACTTTAAAACTGTACAATTACAAAAAATGAAGTATAAAAACACTGAAGTGAATAATTTTTCATTGAAAATAAAAGTTTCACCCACAAGGTGCATGTAAGCTAAAATGCACATTCACGTAAGAGCAATAACATTACATTCAATCATATAAATATTCAAGAACTAAGCACTATAGCCTAAGTTTACTAAAGTATTCAAAAAGAGACTTCTTTGGAATGATTCTAATCTTCGCTTGTAGATGTGTAAATGCTTACATGATCATTGCAATCTCATACCACAGCCTAGCCTTGCCAGGGAACCATGAAAAAACAGCCTTAACCTCAGCACATGAACATCAAAGTACATTTGTATGACGCTTGTTTTCTTTTCTCGTCCTTAGGATTCAGATGCTGAGTTGCAGCGGCAGTTCTTATTACTTCTTTGGCTTAAAAACTCCACTACAAGGACTGGCCTCACAGGGAAAGCCAACACACATGGCAAATAAAGGCAAAGGTAGAAAAAACATGTCAAGGGCACAAGCCACCCCCAGCCACCTCCCCTGCCTCCTTAATTGTACCTGAAGGGAAATCCCTTTAAATAGTAGTTGGCAGAGGCAGTGGGCTGGCAGGCACATCAAACAGTCACCGAGCAGAGGCCTATAAATACATCACATTCGCTCGCCTCACTTCAAACGCCTCCTCTTCAGCCCTGCCTCAACGCTTCTCCTGAATCCAGAGAGCTGAGCTGCGTTCAGTACTTTCACAAGGAGGACAGGGACTCATCTTAAGCGCAACATCTTGCTTGGTTCACATCAGCGGATTGTACTGAATGTTCCTTCCTGTCACACTTAAGTTTCAGGAGCTTTGGTTTTCTTCACATACACCTCGGACGTCCCATCAGGCACCAGATGACTGAAGCTGCTCCTGAAAGAGGCCAGGAGGCGACCTGCAACGCATGAGAAAAAGGGGAAAAGTCATGTTAAACACATCCGTTACACAAATAAAGAGCAAGTTTAGACAGGAAATTCTTAATAACTGTATACATTCCATCATGTAAAAGCTTTGACTGGAGATTAAAGCAGCAGTAACCGAGTATGTTTACTCAGTGGTCTTCTCATGTGACAAACATGATTTATTGGATAATTAAGCATGTTGATTACAGAGCCTTTCAAGTATTAGTGTATGAAGCTACTTTGATTTAAAGAAAAAAGGTTTAAATCAGAATCAAATTTATCATCCAGATGGAGATAAAGATAAAATTTAAAGTTGCATACGTGTCTTCACTGACCTGTCCATGTCGTCTGTCCTGTCAGAGTGAAGCTGTTGCACTGAGAATGGGAGTTACAGATGTGTGCTGCCTCTTTGGGGCTGTAGACCGACAGTACGCAGCCCTGCTGACTGTAGGACGGCCAGCAGCGGTACTCAACGTTCCCAGAGGTCCCCATACCTCGCATTACAGTGTAATCTGACAACAGAGGAGAAGAATTCCAATACATGGGAATAAAGGCAGATTTGGAAGACTTTCATTTAAAGAAAAAAAAAGAATGATACGCTGAATAAAGGAGAATTTGAAGTACAGAAGAAGAAAGACGAAAATAAAATTACTTAAAAGAGTTAAAGATAGTACTTGTGTTGAGCAAAAAGCACTTTAGATGATGTAAAGAGATTCCTTTTCTTATTTCATCTTGAATAAATGCACATATGGTACAAATTCAGCATCATCTCATTTAGACAGTAAAACTCTTTGCCATCTAAAACTACTATTGTATTTCCACGTGAGCCACAACACTTTTTCTAAATTTGCAGACACCACGCCAAAAGAAACTCTAATTAACACTTGAACTTTACACTTTTTGACAAGTAGGGCAGAAACTGAAAGGCAGCAAGGAATCTTTCAATCATCATCATATAAACATCTGTAAAGATCTTTACACTCCTGCACAGCAAGATACTTTACTAACTGTCACATTAGAAACTGTAGATGCAGATAATTGCCACATCAGCTAAGTCTAAATCACAGTATCCTTCTACTGCCAGAAACATTGTATACGATACAGTATGAGTCTGCTATTTCACTCAACAGGCAGTCAACTTTTACGTTCGGAAATAACCACAATTTTTTCATGTTGCTGGCACAGAACCTTGTTCATTCATTAAGGTTTATGTAAAAAAACGACAATTGCATTTTAAATGTCTCCCTCTCTCTCATTCTGCAACCATCTCTAACACTGGAAAGGTCTAAGCAGATGTTTGTCTAACACAGATCTGGTTCGGCTCAAGGTTTCTGCCTGTTGCAGGAAGTTTTGCCTTGCCATTGTAACTTGCTAAGTGCTGCAAAGTGCTTTACTCATGGTGGGTTAAGATGGGAAAGACTTTTTTATCTTGTCTTGATGTTGGGCTTTTGTTAATAAACTACCATTGGCAGGTCCAGACTATCTTGAGATCAGATTTCATGTGATGTGGCCCGTTATAAATAAAGACTGATTGATTGATTGAAAATCACTTCTCCTCCCTCCTGCCCACATTTGCGCTACATTTATCATTTGCTCTTTTACTTAGACGTCTTGTGGGTCTGGCCTTAAATCATCTGCTACACATTAGCAGCAGCTATGAGAAAGAAGTATGCACACATGTGGCCGGCACACACACACACACACACACACACACATGTATAAACACACACATGTATAAACACACACACACACACACACACACACATACACACACAGTTAGACATACACACACACCAGCAGAAGAGGACAAAAGCCCGTCTGTGGGTCTGTACGGAGGAGGCACACTGTTTCAAACTGTTAACCTTACTGAATGGCAGGAGCCGGTGTGTGTGTGTGTGTGGGGGGTATTGTTTGCAGGAAAAAGACACGAGGATCTGCCTTCTGGGTCTGAAAGAAGGGAACAAGGAGAAGGAGTGTTTCGAGGATCCTTCTCAGGGGAGAAAAAAAATGAGGCCTGTCGGGGTGCTGGGCCTCAGCTGTTGAGGAGACAGCGATATATGAATATGACCTCTGTGTGTTTAAGATTAGAGCTGGGAGAACAGCCATCTTTGTTTCATGACTACCAAACATATTTATAACAACGCTTAGGACCCTAATGAACACACTCTTGAGCTTTTGGCTAATTTTTCAAAAAATTCTTGCAGCAACATTTATCAGAAGTTATATTTCTCCAGATTCTGGCCTCCTTCATCAAATTAAACATGATCTCATCAGTGGTGAAATTACATCCACATTTCCACTGAATCCCCATCTGTCAGCGATTTCAAATTGAGAATTAAAACCTGATGGGTGTCTTTCTAAAACACACACATACAGACTTGCATCACAGCACAGTACATTGCATATATTAAAGCTGTGTTAATTTCTTTTATGAAGCCTGTTTGTGTTTTTGGCTGCATTGTTTTGAGTGAAAGGAAATTGATTAGTCCATGTGTTTTTAGACACAAATCTTTCGTTTGTTATTTCTTTTTTAAAGGAACAGTACAACTTGTTTATTCCTCATCTGCTCTGTGAAAAATCAGCACTACTTTGAAAGTTGTGGTTGCGATCACAAGGGGGGATTAACCTTCAGTAATCTAAACCTGTAAAATAAAAAATGCTGGTAGGCTGAAAAACTCACAGCTTGCTTACCAACGGTCAGACATCTGCCCACTTCCAGCTCTAAAGCTAAATTTTCAACATCTTCTTGTAACAATTTTCCAGTGTGCCAAGAAGTGCCAGTCTAAAATAAAAAAATCAGTGTGGGGCGCTAGACTAACTGTGGAGCCATGTGACTATTAGCTTAAGCCACTGACCAAACTGAACAAAAAATGGCTTAATAAAACAGTATGGATCAACTTTTTTTCAATCATTGCATTATTAGACTGACAAGAAGGCAACTATGTAATTTAACCAAGCTGTTTGGAGTGAGAAAATGACATTTAAGTTGTTTTACAAGGGGTTATTTGCTTGTTTATATCTTAGCAAGGAGCGTCTTCAGTTCCTGACAGCCAGCATGGTCTTTTCATAACAAGATGTGGAAACTTCAGTTGGGATTAAGGTAAGTGTTTGCCTTGTTTTCAGTCCTTAAGATTTTTCTGCAAGCTGTGGTCTCCTCCCCAAACAGTGAAAGTTGTAGAAATATTATCCAACTCCCAAGAAGCCAACAATAAAACCCACAAAATTGTGAAATGATACACACATTTTTTTAGTTTTTTATCACACACACACACACACACACACACACACTCAGCAGCAGCAGCGGCAGCAGCAGGGTTGACTCATGGCACCTCCTTGTTAAGCTAAAACATTCCCTGCTGGTGTCAGCCCCAGCGCCCAGGCCTCTTTACCCTGGATCTGTGATTAAATTCACAAAGTGCTGCTATATAAACAGTCCAGCATCTGGGGGACGGAAAATCTCACCACAGGAACGCAGCCAGTCATACTGTTATTAATATTTCATAGAGCTGAGGGGAATTGCGGGAGGGGCAAAAGGAAAGCAATGGACTAAGGGGAGGTGAGCTGAAGAGGAAAAAAAGTAAAGGACTTTCAGAGCTTCAACAAGAAGAGAACAAGAGAGGAGAGAAATTTCACTTAAGTTACAACTCTGTATTAACAAAGGCTAAAATTTTTCAGATTTTCAACACAAGCAAAGGTTGAAAGATTTTGGATACAATTTTCTGCTTGACTATCACAAAAAAGTAAAAGAACCAAACAAAAGATTTCCCACGTCTAGGATAACTTCATGTAATCACTATACTGTTTTTCTAAATGAACACAGAATGTGCTCACAGAGCGAGAGACATGCCAGATTAATTCAACTTTGTTGGTCTTGTCCTCTCATTCCAGCTGCCTAATAAACCTGTCAAAACAGCCAGAGCGGCTGAACACCCCCCCCCCCCCCCCACACACACACACACACACCCCTCTAATTTTTTTTAGAGATACAAAATGAAAACAGGGCTAAAAGACTGAGAGTTCACTCTAAAATGGGATCAAAAAGGGGCTCAGCATTCTCTGTGAGAAAAAAAGGGGTCTACAAGGAGCCCTGTGTACTTCATAAAAAGCAGCATTCATTGCTCGGGCTCGTACCTCGGATTATTGATGGAGGCAGGTTGTCCAGGTGCAGGCCAGACTTGTAGAGGTGGAGGATGTGTTCAAAGGCTTCGAGCGTTTGATTGATGTCGGCTTTCAGCTCCCCTGGATAAACACAATACATCACATCTTGTAAGAGATCGAAGTGACTCAAATATTATATCAGATTGGGATGATCTGTTTCGATCTTCCTTTAAATTCTTCTTTGCCATTTACAAATTGTATCCATTACTTTGTGACATGTTGTCAAGCATCCTGTCAAGCTAGTTCAAAACTAGCACTTAAACAGAGGCAAGTCATTACAAGAGTAGAACAACAGAATCATTTAAGTCAACATCCCACCATGTGGAGGTGTTTCTCACCTGTGGTGTTCATGATCTGGTCTACCAGGTGTGTGAGGCCGGGTGGGGCCTGATGAGGCAGCAGGTAAGTGAAAAAATACCTGGGGCCAGAAAAAAAACTCATTCAGAAAAGACAAGACAGGCCCAGTCACATAGTTCCTGCAGAGCATGACTTGTCTCACTCTGGTGTTAAAACAAACAGGCCGTAAAGCTGTCAGAATCTGAGCAGAAAAGACTCTTTTTTTCCCCCCTCAAACTACCACTTTATTCATCACACCTCCTCCATCAAATTTCCAGCTGTATGTCTTAACTATCTTCAACATTCAGTGTCAGGTTAGCCTGTATTTAAGCAATCAGTCATTCAACAGCTGCTACATCCATCTTTCATCCGTCTATCATGTTGTAAAACTGTTGCTTTCCTTACCTATAGGCGTTGTAAATGTTCCTCTTCTCGCTCAAACCCTCACACACTCCTTTGGCTGAGCACGGCAGAGTGAAGTTTCTGTGCGGAAACTGGAGTGTGCAGTCTGAATCTGTACGGCAGAAAGTCTCCTCTGCACTGGCGTCATCCAGGTCTGTGAGCTTCAGCGAGCCAGACACGGTGACGAACTGCCGAGGCTGAAAGTCGAGCAGACCCACAGAGCCGAGAGGAGAGTGGGAGAGGAAGTGGAGGAGTCTGACCAGGTCCAAACACACCTGGAGGAGATCAGAAACAAGAAACACTCCATCAGATTGATAATATTAGATAATCCATAATGGCACACAATCAATTCTGAATTATACACTGAAACCTTGTGTTTGTGTTAAAAATCTGAAACCTAGAATTACATACTGATTTATTTAGACAACTCCTTTTTCAGTCACAACTCAAAACAAGCCACACCAGGTATTGAATTTTTTAAGGTCTTTAAAAACTGAAGACATGGATTTGTTAGTCACAGCCCCACTCATGTCTCCAAAGCTTGGTTTAGTGTGACTGATTTGGGCAAAACTTAATTATTATTATTACTTTTTTAATCCATGGCTCACTCAAACTTTTGCCACCTCTTCTCAAAAAATGTCAAGAAAGGCAAGGAAATTTTTAAAAAGCAAAAAAAAAACAAAAACACAACAGACAAAACAACAAAGACATGACTAAAAAACAACTCCCTAAAAAGGGAACACATGCAATGTAGTAATTAAGTTTTATTTCATAGCTTAAACTGGAAGAATAAAAACCCTTCCAGCAATAAAACTGTTCTGTGCTTTTAAGACACTACATCAACCACATCCTCTAACCGCTTTCTGAAACCTTTTTTTCTTCTCTTTTAATCCAAAGACAGAAACAGAGAATAAGCAGACTCTTAGAGTCAAATGAAGGCATTAGCCTCACACTGACAGAGCATGAAATGATTCTGTCACACTAATACACAAACATAGCTGCGGTGTTAGGTAATGCTCCGGTCTCTTGGACGTCACTTGGTGGGGATCGAAGCTCTGTAATAACAGGGCTGGCTGAAATTGAACACCCCCTGGATTACTGTAGCCTGCACAGATGTAATGTAGCTGAAAGGGGGCCTCGCAGCTCAGGGAGTGGGGTGGAGGGGATTATGGACGACTATATGGGTGATGCAGCAAAATTAGATGATACTGGCCAGACTGGGATGTTACCTTAGTTAATCCAGGAACAAAGCATGCAGGCTTGGACTGTTTTTTCCTCTTTCAGCTTTTCTTTCACTCTCTTTCAGACATGTCCATGTGTGACGGCACACATGCACGCACATCCACACACAAACACACACTCTGATCAGTGGAGTGTAAATTCAGCCCCTGTTGACTCCAACTGTGAGCATACCTGTGAGGGGGGTTTGCTAAACCTGTTTGAGTGTGTGTGTGTGCGTGTGTGTGTAGATGACATGACATTCCTAGCCTGCAGTGGATTAACTCCAGGACCCATCTCCATTCCTGCCCGGCCTGATCAAATACACGGAGGGACAGATGTCAGACCCTACAAGAGTTTCAAATATCTGCCACCTCTTATGGGTCACCATACTTTAAAAACCAAGAAAGAGGACCCCATACTCTGACTCTTGGACATACTGCAAAAATACCCAAAGATACTCAAAGACTACACAGTAACTTCATGACCCATTAATTTATTAAAGCTCTCATTTTCTGTTTGAAGTGAAAATGTTCTGCAATGTTAACAGAATTAATGAAAATAAAACAGCATTGTTGAATTTTTTTTTTGTCCGGATGAAGTAAAAATTTTGAGATAAAGATCAAATTATCGAAAAAAGGTTACAAATTTAGTGACAAAAAGTCAAAATTTCTACATTTGATGTCGATTTAGACATTTTTTTCTCAAAATTTTGACATTTCATCCTCAAAGTCTGACTTTGTCTTATAATTTTTGACCACTTCAAAACGTTGACTTTTCAACCCGAAGTGTTGACAGTTTTCCCTAGATGTTTGTCATTCGACTCAAAAATTCAACTGTTTGATCTGAATGTTTTGACTTTTATCTCAGAATTTTGACTTTTCATCCCAAAATTTGCCTTTTTATTTCAAAAAGAGGGGACAAAGAGAGGCACTATATATCTGCAATTCATCTGTAGAAGAGCATTTCCTCTTCAGCATTTTCTGTCTAAGAGTGAAGAGCAAGCAGTCAGCGAATGTTTTCCTGCATGCTCATCAACTTGGTGCACCAGAATAATGACAGTAGCCCAGCACAGTGCTTCATTTTCTATCAATGGTCTGTAGAACAAGATGAGAAAAACCCACATTTTGGAGAATTTCATAAAATCACCCTGGACATAATTCTATGACCAAAAAGGAGGACACATCTGGGTGAAAGAGAACGTTTGGTCACATCACTCTTTTCGTTTTCATATGACAGAATTTTCTTGTCATATGTGTGAAGAAAAGTAGGTTTCATAAGGATTAAAGCTAAATCAAGAGTTAGAAATGTAACACATACCCTGAATCTGTCCTCCCAAGGACTCTGCAGCAGCTGGATCATCTGGAGAGGAGTCCCCTGCTCCAGAATGACAGTGACTCTTCCTCCCTCTCCTCTTCCTCCTGTTCCTCCTGTTTCTCCTGCACAGTGACCTCTTAGCTGTAGAAGGGAGGAGAAAGTGGTTAGACAGTACTTTAAGTCTGATCAAGTCAGGAAAAAACAGGCTACCAAAGTAAATCCAGAGGACATTATGTTCTTGCATTGCTCTCTCTGCGGCTCAGACAGTAAAATCACATCAGCCTTCAGGGGAATTTGCTCTGTACACTTATAAAAATTAATCGATCTAGCTGTCAAATGACCCGCTGCTACACATGTTTAAAAACACGCGTTTAATTCAAACTAGTTCTAAATTGGCATAATGGGTTGGGTGAATAAGCGCCGGGGGTTTCAGATGGAAGCAGGGATAGTGAAGAGGACAGAAGCACATTGTCCTCTCCTCAAACTAGACCCAAAGGTCAGGAGAGGGTCAGTGAATTTAATTTAATTACATAGGAAGGTCCTGAAAAGCCAATGGGGCTTTTTTTCATCCAGCTCTGTGAGTGAGTGTGTTAGAGAGACAAAGGAAAATGTGAGCAGTGGTACGTGGATTATGGAAGAAATTAATCATATTCCAGGAGTTATTCCAGTGTCCACAAAGAGCCCTGGCTCCTGGGATCTCAAACTGAATTCCTGAAGTTGCTTTTGAAATCCCCTACCCATAATCCTAACTTCTTCTAACTTCTTAAAGTGTAAAAAGTTGTGAAATGAGTGCAAACTGAAGGATTATGTTTACCCTGATGACGTTTGGGTGCTCCAACCGCTGCAACAGGACGATTTCTTTCTTTAACTTATAAGACACGAGTTCCCGGCAGCCTTTTGGGTCTTTAAAATCCTCCACGCACTTCCCCATGTCTATTCCTTTTTCATTCACGAGTTTTAACGCCACAGGCTGACCTCCAGCGAGATTCACTTTGACAACCAACTTGGTGTATCCAGACCCGAGGACCTCCACCGCCTGCATGTCCACCAGAGAGTCACAATCCAGTTCATCCATATGCGCTTTGCTGGATCCATGTGAGATCTCATTCCAAAGACTGTAATCCAAATTAGAGTCCAGAAAAGGTTCATCAAGTCCGTTTTCATCCTCATGAGGTAAAAGCAGCGGTATGATTTCTTTGCGCCTCTCGTTGAGTTGGTAAATCAACGCCCCGCGGAGCGACGCAAACTCATCACCAGCAACAGTTGCATTGGGAAAAGGAGAAATCTTCGCTCCAAACTGCTGCACGCTGCTGATCAGGAGTGACACTAGAATGGAAAGTACCACGAAAGCCAGGAGGGCAGCGGCGCGTAAAGAGTTGCCCATGCCGGGCATTATTCCTCGCGTGGCACCGCTACTATTTCTGCAGCAGGAGAGACGCACACGCACACATACTCACGCGGCCGCAGGGCAGGCTGGGACGACCGCTGTCTCCAAGTGAAAGGAGAAGTGATCAAGCTCCTTGTTTCCACCTCCTCGGGAACTCCCCCTAGAGGTGTGTCCTGTCCACCCGTAACTCAACACCGGCGGAGCAGCCGAGCAGGAGAGCGGGGACTTCATGTTGGCACTTTAGTGCAGGTGTTAATGTGCGCTCTGCTGACTCTGCTGCACTCTCACTGTGGTGGCCTTACACCAGCAAATGAATGCCCCTTAAGATTAAATACAAAGAAAAATTAAGGATTCCTGTTGTATATCATCTTTATTACTGTAAAAAAGCTACAGAAGTTTTTTTTGACTCACATTGCAGTTGTAGTAACTTGGAGCGATCATATTCTAAAAATCCCAAAACAGGACCCCAATCAGGGCTCTTGGAGATCCTGCAAAAATGCCAAAAATACCCCAAAACGACAAAGCTTTGTAACCGACATATTTATTGAAAACACTCAATTTCTGTTTGCAGTCAAAATATACTATGATGTAAACATAATTAATGTCGAGAAGAAAAATCCCTCCGTACAAGATAAATTTAAAAAAAAAAAAAAAAAAAACTTTTTGCCTAGATTTTCTTCTTTGCCCTTGCTAAGCTAAAATTTTTAGATGAAAAGTCAAATTCATAGGTTAAATGTCAAAATTTTGCTTTTTTCCTCATAATTTTGACTTCATTGTATCAAAGTTTTGGCTTTTTATCACATAATTTTGACTTCTCTGAAAATTTTGTTTTTATCTCAAATTTTTTACTTTTTATCTCACAATTTGACTTTTCGTCTCAATATTTCTACTTTCATCTCAGAATTTTGACTTTTAATCCAAAACAGTTGACTTAATATGGCCCCAAAAAATTCTCAACGAAGCCAAGTTTTTGCTTTTAGTTTTTAACTTTAGGAAATGAGCTTCCATAAGAATGTTTCACCACATGCTTGAATATGTCAGGCTCCTCTTATTTATTATGAATATCAATGGTCTTGAGAACAAAATTAAACCAAACTTGGCTTCAGATTTACTCTGCACCATTTGTTCTAATAGCACATGATGTGACATTTTCTCCAACTTATTTTTGGTTTCTCCTTTTTAGTGAAGATGTTCCCAACATATTAACATATATTCAACAATTACTTTTGTAATATGTGGACTGATAGACCTTACTTACATAAAAATCATACCTCTTTTTTTGAGAAGAATATCAGAATATTTTATTTCTTATTTTTGCTAAGGTTATTATCAGTTACATATGTTGATGTATTATTACAGACAGCCGATGTCAAAATGTAGGAGTGACATTTTTTTGAAATTGTTTCATTTCAATGATTTGTAAATATTAATTGAACGTTCTTAGTGTTCATATAAAACTTAAAGCTTTCTGTTCATGTATTTACACATTATACAGACTCAAAGAAGGTTAACATGTTCACAATCTGTCCACCAGATAGCAGCAAAGCACCTCCTCCACTTAAAAACATTCAAACACTGAAATGCCAGTTTTTCCTCTTCTTTATTTTTTAAATGCTGAATATTCATTGTACATAAGCATTTTATTCCACTTTTTACATCCTCATGAGTTTCTTTTGTGCACTTCCTGCTGTTTCTTCATTTGTTTGACTGTGTTCTGTTGTTTTGGAGGTCTTTAGGCAGCACTGCAGCGTTAATGAAGCGTTTCCCTTCTCATCACTGTTCACCAAGCATAAATCTGCCACAGGAAATTACCACAGCTGTCACCTCAGCACCAGCCAGAAGCCAGCCTCTCATTATCTGTGGCTCTGGTATACAGTGTTTCAGCCAGGCTCTGGGTACATGTGTATTTGAGTGTTTTTCCCTCTGCTCCTGTGAGTGTGTGTGCGTGTGTGTGTGTGTGTGTGGTAGGCTGAGAAGCTAAACACTGCTGGTTAATCAGTGTCTGAAGTCAACAAGTCATTATCCATGTCAGCTGCAGCACAGGCTGTTCAGTAAACTCCATGCCAACCACAGACAGCAGGATCTGATTCAGAGGCGCAGAAACAATCTGAATTCAAGCAGGAAGGTAAAAACAGTTTAAAGTTTTATCTTTTGCAGCTTCCTTTGAACAGAAATTACCAAGCATTTCTCTCATCTTATATCTCTGAATCAGTCAGACGGGACACTTAATTGACCCAGTTTATTATGCATGAACCATCTGAAGCATTATGACTCATTTAAGATGTTACAGATCACAACTAGACTGTGTTATCTAGTTGAAAACATAGATTTCTTCTCTTTTGAAATACACTTTTCTCCTCATACCCTCCTTATCCTGATCTTTGCTGTTCCAATAACAAATCATTTTGCTTTCTACCCCCAAAGCTGGCCCCTCACACTCAAGATCCCAACGCCATGATTCATGTTGAGAACCAGAGCCAGACCAGCGGCCGCCTCATTAGCAGCGAGCCACAGAGGTCTGCTATGTCACAGTTTCTGCTTTCATTCAGCCATCTGGTTTTGGCTGACTCTCACTCCTATTATTAATAAGGGGCCTAAATTCACATCAGAATTTCTTGTTCTGTGTGGACCGTTTCTTCTTCATAATTATGTAGAAGCAAGCAAAAAAATTAAATCCCCCATGTACCTACAGTTAATGGCCCCTTACATAACCACATAATAAAGATGATACTCTACTACTACAGACTCAACAATGATGTATTGATAAAACTTGTAGTATGGTGTCGTTTGGGAGTATATCGATATTGAAAATGGAGATAAAGTTGGATGTAAACTGAATTGAAACAAGACAACAACATGACTATTGTGTTAAACATGGATTTTAATCTGAAAGAAAAACTGCAGGCTGATTGTGCTAGCTCTGCCAATTTCAACAAGTCAGCAAACCAATTTGACAATGTTTTCTGTAAACAACCATAAAATTACTCATCTTGGGCCTCCCCAAGTTCTCTTTTTATTTTCCTCTAGGTAATCTGTGCAGCTCATTCCACATTTCCAATATGTTTCTCTGCCAACTGAAATAACAATCCCATCTTCATAATTGTTTAGATGCTATACAAGAGTGGATGTCTCTTTAAAAAATCAAAATACTTTTACCTGAACCTGTTAACTTCACCACTGTGGTTAGTCAAAGCTCGATGATGTTCATTTTTTCTCAATTTATGAAAGTAACAAATTTTCTTCCTACTGGATGAACAAGCAAGGTAAGACTTAATATCTGAGCCTAGTTTGTCCAGTAAAAAGAAACTTTACTACTAGTCAAAGCTGTCGCCAGTAATCTTTGGCCCTTTGCATCCAGCCACTGCCCTCCAGCTAAACAAGTAAGAAAAGTGTAAAGTAAGAACAACAACGACAACAAACACTAAAAAATACAGTTACTCAGATAAAGGTAGTGTGACCTTACCCCAGTTACATTTCAGATCTCTTCATTCAAAATACTGCCCTTTATCTTTTCTGATCTTCTAATCTTGGCCTTCTGTCCATCCCACAGCTTTACAGCCAAACTGAAGCTGATCCTTCTTTACATGATCAAACTTATATTCATATAAATGTGTGTGTGTGTGTGTGTGTGTGTGTGTGTGTGTGTGTGTGTGTGAATCTTAACTGCAAACACTGTACAAGATTGTTGAAAATGTTTTGTTGTGTGTTTTATTTGATGACAATAAAGTTTCTATTTATCAATCAATCTATCTAGTTTCCCGCTGCCAATGTGCCTTAGAGCAAGGCAACAAACCCCCAAATGCTCAGGGTGCACGCTGATGGTGCAGCTCCCTCTCTGCACTCTCTATCAATGAATGTCTGTGTACAAAGTGTTGTCTGTGTATGTGTGTATATTTGTAAGGTGAATGTGGAAAAAGAAGTGAAAACTTTAATTTCTCCCGAGGGATTAACAAAGTATATCTGCTTAAAGCAACAAGCAGTGGATGTGTTTTGGACAAAAAAAAAAACAAAAACGTAGGCAATGAGAATTTATTTATTTATTTTGAGTTCTCAGTGGTTGTTTAATATACGAATATACTTGTTTTGTTTTTGAGGTTTATGAGGGCAAAAACTTGAATGATACAGTATTGATGATTGTAACTCCACACTAACAGTTAACAGTAGGGGATAAAGGCATTCATCATAAAGCTCTATATATCACAGTCACAGACAGTGTTTAGTTGCTGTGTGAGTCATACAGCTTTTACAGTAACCGTGTCAAACTGAGCGCAGCATCATCGTTAGTGTTTCCTCTTGACGTTCAATCACCAGTGTCTGGAGTTCCAGTGTAAGGTAATGATGCCTTCACGGATACTCACTCTCTCCGTCACTCGCAGCTCCAGCATCGCGGTCGGTTGGACACCGAGCAGGCAGCGTCCTCAGCATCACCGCGGCTCCGCCAATCAGAGCGCAGCTCGAGGCAGATTAACCCAATCGGCCCCGGTGCTGCTGCTGCTGCTGTGTAGTAGCAAGCTCAGGAACAAACCCAGAGTCCTGATCCTCGTGGACTCAAGCTGGGCAGTTAGGGCTCCAAGGTTGACCCAGTTTCATGGACAGTAAATGTCTAATTGCCTGATTTGAGACTCCAGTGTCAGGAGGAACCAGGAGACAGAGACTGGCTCCATGATGGGAGAAAGCACGGATGCGATAGTGATGGATGATTCTCCTACAGAGGAAAGAGAAATTCAGCATCGCAGAAGGTGGGTTATTTTTTAAAAGCCTATAATTGTCCGTAATGCTCACTGTGTCACATGTACCCTGTGTTAAAATGAATCAGATTTACGGTGTTAGAGGTGAAGGTGTCTTTACCCTCCTGTGGCCGAGTGGAGCATTGTTACCCAGCTTCTAATCCAGCTGTATTTATGCTGCTGACAATTGGATTATGAACAGGATATGATTCCTGCTGTTGTTATTTTTCCATTTAAAAAGACTACTAGAGCATTATTTCCTCATCAAATTGATGTTTGTTCAGATTTTATGGGCTGTTTTTAACTTTCTTTAAGAATGTAGCTACCAACAACGTTTAAACATTGAGAAGGTGAACTGTTTTTACCATAGCCTTGAGATGACAATGTCAAGTATGCTGAATTAAAATTGAAATTGTAGATGCAAGCTTTTTTTTCTGTGCAAAAATGCTGTTTGCAAAATTAGCACAACACACTGCACGAACACAAACACACACCATGTCTGACAGTCACACTTGAGTGGCCTGGTGTGAAATCTGTTGGGTGTCATCAGCCTCCTGCTTGGGTCAGACCGCCTCTCTGGACCTGTGATGTCACCCTGTCACTCACTCTGCTGCATACAAGGGCTTCAAAAAATAACAGCAAGCCCAGAAACAGCTGAGGCCTGGCATCCAGACTTAGTTTTGTCTCTACATTTAAGATCCTTTCTGAATTTCAAACTCCAGCGGCTGCTTCCAGGGTTAGTTTCACCCTACTTGTATCACACAGAAACATTCTTAACTCTTTGTTTCATTAAGTCCAACAGCTTGCACTTATAAATTCTAACCTTGTGTGTGTGTGATTGGCATTTTGGGAGATGTTTGAGGACACCATACTGACAGGGATCCAGAGAGTTCATCAAAGAGACATGCTGGAAAGAAGGAGGGAGAAAGAGACGGACAGAGAAGAGTTGCAGGATCTGACAGGCTTTTTACTGTGATGGATATTTTACTTGAGTCTTTTGAAACACCTAAAGCTTTCCTCAAACAATGTCTGATTATTTTTTATGAGATTAAATATCATAGTTTACCACCATAAACCATTTTCTCTTTCACTTCTCTCTTGCAGTTCGGTATTTGAGTGCTAACAGTGTGAGGTATTTCTCATATTTTGCTGAATATCTTTGCATAAATAATGCATGGATGTTGTTTCAAACTGCATTATATTAACTCAATGCACCAAATTATGTGAGATTTAGTTTTATGTCACACACATTTCTTGCTTTAATGAGGTCACTTGGTCATAAGTGTACAGTGCGAGAGTCCTTTTTTATACTCGGTGTGAGAAACGGGTGACACCTTCCTGGATGTATTTTTGTATTCATCCTCTGAAATATTAATGAGATCCACAAATTGCTCTCCTCATATGTTTGTGTGTAAGTGTGCCTGTATTGGCCAGCCCTGTAAGAAACCATCAAAGAGAAGTAACCAGCTTAAATACTCATCCTGGGCCCTGTGGTGAAGAAGCTGCCAGGCACATGTTACATAGAACACACTGTTACTCCAGGATGTATGTTTTACTCTAACTCTACTGGAAGTAATCATGCTGCTACAGCGATTGGATATGTGTTAAATTAGTTTACAATTTTGACTTCCTGATTCTCTTCATGGTTGTTTACTTTGTAAGTCCAGCTTCTAAATAGAGGATCCCAGAGGACTCAAATTCAGTGGTGTATTTATTATTCATCTTCATGATACAATTAAATGTGTTATGAAGACAAATTAGTTTCACTGTTTGTGTCTGAGCTCAGCCACAGTTCCTCAGCTACTGTAAACAACAAAATTATCCCACTTCCCATCCCTTATACCACATCATGGGATGCAAATAAAATTGTGTGAGGTCATTTACACTCTATTGACTTACAATGTTGCTATAGTTACGAGACAGGAAGTGTGGTTGCTTTCAGTCTGCTTTAGAAAAAAAAGCATCTGGTAGACTACACAGATCTCAAGACTTCTTTGTGGAGATACAACCTAAGGATTGCTCAGTGGCTATGGTTTACTGATTTACCTGAGACAGTCTTTTCACTCAGAGAACCAAGGTTACAATGTAACTGAACAGTTTGGTTTTTTTCTGGCTCAAAATTAACTAAATCCTACTGAAAAAAGTTTGAACAACACAAAATGAAGGTTTGATCCAGATCAAAACTAGGATTGGATCACCTGATCTAATCTGATTTCTGAATTCGTGTTTCCCTTTTGAACGAACAATTTTCAAAATGTGATTCCAATAACCATGAACTAAACAGATCACTTTTGAACAACTGGCCCCAGATGTCCTTCCTTGTTAGATTTAAGATGGCCAAGTATCCTTTTGTGTGTTTTCTTACAGTAAACAAAGTACAGTGGGCAAGATTGGGGTCCACTGCCACACTTTTCACTCTTGAGTTAATGAGTACATGCTTTCATTTCTATGTTAGCACTCAACTCTAATAACACCTGAGGTTTATTGTATCATTAGTTTCCCAGTGTTGTTTAATGAATCAAACTTTAAAAAATAAATTCTGACCTGTTATGGAGTTAAATAGGGTCAGGGAATCACTATTGCCCACACAAGCCACTGTCTGTAAAAAAAAAACTGCTGACATTCATCAGACAGTTGTGTTTAAATCTGTACCAAACAATCTGCAAACCAGCCAACCAATAAAGTAAAAGTCATGTTCCCAGAGTCATGCTCCAAAAACTGCTGAAATGATACTTTTTTGACGAGCTTTCACGACTGTAGCTGATAATAGAGCAGGAGTGAGAAAGGAGCTCAGAATAAATTGGAGGGGAAAGTTGTATCATTCAATGGGTCACCTCAGGTCTCCTCTTTACTGTCACTGTTACACAATCTTCTACTGTACAATGTTATCTGTCCTGGACAACCACCCGTATCTATGTGACGTGATGTGAAACAGCTTCCAACCCTCCTCGTGTTAATTAGGGCTCTTCACTCCCTGTGACAACATGTGTACTTTGTGTTCTTTGTTTCTTCTGCATTGGTTTTGTTCACTGCTCATTTTTCTGTTGAATATGAAACCATGTAAAAAAGACTCAGGGTATAATGTGAGGTAGGAAAATAATGTTGTTCTAAAATAAGAAAACTCACCTGCTGCCCTTTAAATTTGAATATTTTTGCTTACCATCACCTCTTTGTCCGCCATTCCTCCTCTCCTCTTTATCTTCGCTGTCTCCTCTTTTCTTTTATCTAACCATCGTCTTCCTCTCCTCAGTGACATCCCTCGGTTGTCTCTGTGCCCTCCTGACAGCGAGTGTGATGCTGAGGCCCAGTTGACAGTCATCCAGTCTGAAGGGGAACTGTGTGACAGCTGCAGCAGCCTCGGCAGACCCTCTTCCTCCTGCCAGCTTTATCACCAAGTAAACCTGAGCATTGAATACTGTGTGCTGTAAGGAAGTGGTATTTCAGGAAGCATTAAGGCGGGGATGGACTGTCAGAGAGAAAAGGACAGAAATAGACCCAGAATTGTGGAGGCAATGAAAAATAACCATTCAGCCAATGGAAAATCTGGATTGATACCATAATTCTTAATGAGTTTTTCCTGTTTTCAACCATATTTTTCTTCTTAGGTCCCCCAGTGTCCTCAAGCAGAGTGCTACAACTCTTCACAGCCCAGAAAATGTCCCCACTGCAGCCGCTACGGACCAGTCCAGCTAAAAACCTGCCAAAACTGTCACTCAAATGCAGCATGTCCTCATGTAGATGGAGGAGTCAAAGTGACACATAGTTGTAGTTTAGCACATCAGACGTCTCGTCATGGAGCAGTGAGGTGTCATTGGCTGCATGGATCGAATGAGAGTGGGACACAGAAACCAAAACAGAGACATGTAGTGACCATGAGGTAAGTTTGAAGGAAGAGTTCAACATCCTTTTTCTGTTTTCTGTAGGCAGTTTAATTATCAGTGAAAGTAAGAGCATTTCTACACGCACAATGCAAAGGGAAACCACTAATCAGTAAGACTAAGTGGAAAAAAGGCTTCAGTTTGCAAGGGAGCATAAAAATTGGACTCTGGAGGAATGGAAGGAGGTCATGTGATCTGATGAGTCCAGATTTACCTTGTTCCAGAGTGATGGGCGCATCAGGGTAAGAAGAGAGGCAGGTAAAGTGATCCACCCATCATACCTGATGCCTACTGTACAAGCCTGTGGGGGCAGTGCTATGATCTGGGGTTGCTCATCTAAGCCTAATGACACAATGCCATAGTGAATGCCTGCTGCAATCAAAGCTAAAGGCAGTCCAACAACAGTGTGTGTGTGTGTGTGTGTGACCATTTTTGGTGGTGACTTTTTTTTCTGGCCAGGCAGTGTATGTCAAAATGATACAAATTAAAAAAGGTAAAACTCCAAGAGAGAGTGTTTATTTCGTTTTTTAATCTGTTCAAAGATGTGATTCTGGATTATTCATGAAACATTTTTCTTTTTAATCATACAGGGATGGAGGATTGTACTGCATCCTCAGAAAGTAAGTTCTCGCCACTCCAAAATGGAAAAGCATTTGTTTCACAGCTTATTTAACTCACTGATTGATTTACTTATTGTTACTAATGGCTTCATCTTCTGTGGTGTCTTATTTGGCAGTTATTCCCAGCTGTTGGTGGACCACCCGTTGGCGATGTTGCTGGGTTGTGCAGTTCTGCTGCTTGGATGTTCACTGGCAGGACTCTTCATTGGGCCACTGCCAGATTTCTCAGCTCCACTTCTGGTGACTGTCAAACATACTCAAACACATGTTAAGACAACAAGGGCAGATCAAGCTTTTTAGACTATATGACCCAACATGGTCACCAGCTCAGCTCCACTTATCAATACAAAAGTAATTGTGTTTACTTTGACGCTACCCCCCTGTGCAAAGATAATGTTTTTAACTGGAAAAACAATCACAAAAGGTTGATATAAATTCATACATAGGTTCATATAAATCTTACAAGGCTTAACTCTCCAAAGACTCAATAAAAGTTGTATGCCCTGAGTCACAGTTGACAGCATCACCCTTCTTGATCCATCCCTGTTACTGTCACAGAAACAGATCTTACATCTCTTCCTTCACTCTAAAATTTCCAATTTAAACCCTTTCATCACCTCAGACTAAGAAGTAATTGTTATTTCCCTAACGATTGGAGCCTTTTACTCTCATCGTTTCACAGATTTTATGAGCCACATTGAATACACTTGCATCCTCATTAAATCCATCTTCTTGCTTCCAAATCCTAGGACAACAGGACAAATGGTGATTGATGCATTAGCTTTAAAATGTAACATGTTAATCACTTTTATTCATTTACATATAAATGATTCTGTTACAAAAGATTTTTGTTCATAAGTGGGGAGCTCTTCTCCTATGGCAACATGAAACTCTACTCCACCAAACAAGCTTGTTCTTTGATTTTTTTCATCCTTGTATGGACAGCGTTAGAGGGTTTTTGTGATGCTGATTAACTCAGTAATCCACATCTCTGAATGTATGAACTTTAGCATCCCTGCAAGCATTAGCTTTGATGGTTATTTGTGTCTGTTTGTGTTTTTTTTTCAGGGCTTTGAGCCACGGGGAACATACATCGGGGTTCGCCAGTCCAGTTTCTCTGAGCTGCAGAAAAACACAGGCCCAGGGAAAATTCTGTCTCCTTTACCACAGAAGCTCAGTAAAAGGTCAGCAGAGAGGTTTAGTGTGCTGACTGAGCCCCACGGGGAGCATGCATCACTGACTGACACACAAACGCTCTGCAAAACTCACTCACATACTGCGAGCAATAGTGTTCGTCAGCAAAACTGAAAATCACTGTAAATTTAAGAGTAAAAGTGTGATACATTCTTTTCACCATCAGAATTCTTCTCAGGACAAATATAAGATGATTACGTGATATAAACAGTTTATTTTTGTCAAGATAAACATTGAGAATTATTACATGCAGTTTCTATCAGCTGTGGCTTTTTCAGCGAAGAAAATTTTTGAATGGTCCAAAGCTTTTATTTGTCATATCTATTAACAGCTCTCACAACTATTTCAAAGTAAGAGAGGGAGAAATGGCTCTTAATAAGCAGTTGCACTAATTGCACATCACATGTCCAACACCAAATCCACAGGGAGGCAATGTTAGCAGCAAAATAATACACAAGTGAATCTGTTTGAAGCTGAATAACTAGCTGTGAACTTTAAGTACGAGATTCTCAAATAAAAGGGTTTGCTTAGTCAATCAGAGAAATTCTCTGAATTTACAAGATATTCTTAAGTTAATCTTGATCAGGAGTCCAAAATGGGTTAAAAGTTGTTCCATTGCCTCCTAGTGGCCATAAAAGCTGTTGTCGGTTAGAGCTATTTTTAACACCGCATTAACACTTACATTAACCAAAAAATAAAGTATGATAGATGTACCATATTCTAAAAATTCCCAGAGACCCACAACCTGGGCTCCTGAAAAAATACATAAAGATACTCAAGTACAGTATTATGTCCCGCCAGTTAAAAATATAGGAATGAAAAACTCACTTTGTTAACAATTTTTTTCTTTTTCAAATATTAAAAGTCAAAATTCCAACCTTTTTCTTACTATATTGATTTTTTAGCATAATTTTGACTTTTTATCTCAAAATTTGGGTTTTTCTCTCAAAACTTTTGAAATTTTCTTGCAGAATTTTCACTTTTGATCTTAAATTTTTGACTCTTAATTTCAAAATTTGACTATATACTATAATACTAAATCCCAATGCTGGTCACAACCACAAGGAAACATTTAGTTACTGTAAAGTATGAGCGTACAGTCAGAAATTTATCAAAAATAATGTACAACCACTAAAACAAATCCATTCGGGAGCACAAGTAAATAACTTTAATTTGTCAACAAAAAACAATGTTGAGCTTTACCTTTTTCTGCTCTTTTTATAAAAAAATTCAATTTGAGAATTCATTGCGACCAACAATCACAAAGTTTGGCATTAAATATAGTATTTTGATTAAAGAGTTTGCTCATCTTTGTGGATTAAACTTTGTAGAAACATAGTGTTTTTTTGGTCAGTCACATACTGTTAATGTAGAGCAGTGATGGCTAACACCTTACACTGGATGGTGGTTTCATACATTTTTTAAGCACAATGTAAATCTCTGTCTCCACCAGTTTGGGTGGTTCTCCTGATAGAGACACCAGTAACAGCCCGGGTGGCTCCAGGCTTCGTGTTAAGAGGATGCTGGCCAGAGATTCTTCCCCTGACACCTTCTTCTGTGATGCTCCAGGTGTGTGTATTTTCATCTCCTTAAACTTAACAGGAACAATTAAAATCAGGATCAAAGGCAAAGCCACTCAATAAGGCAAAGACAACATTCATAGAAAATTAATGGAAGTTATAGAAAATGAATCTCTGTTGGTAAAGAGAGGAGAGCAGAAATGTTTCCATGAGCTCATCAAATCACATTTTCTTCTTTTAGCTCTATTATGAGCTGGATAATCAAAGACTTCACCTCTTCCTGCTTTATTAATACACATTAAGCTCTACAAATAGATTTATTAGCGGAGCCCACTGGGTTTCATCATCTGAAGTCTTTTTTGTGGTCAAATGAAATTGATACGCGTTGCGCATAAGGAGTTCATTGTTGCCCTAGTTTTCTCTATAAATGTTTCCACTCAATGCTCCTCGTCAGCAGTTTCACTCTTCTAAACAATGTTGTGTACCCACCTCGCACGCTGATGATTCACTGCCGGTCGTCTTGTTCCTGTATGTTAAATCCATCTGTCTCTCCTCACACAGGGGAGCATTTGGCTCAGTTGGTGTTTCGCTCAGAGAACTCGGCCAGTCTGTGGAGTCTAAAGGCCATCCATGCCATGTGTGAGATGGAGCTAGCCAGGGTTCGCTCTTATCTTCTCATCCCTTCTTCTCACCTTTGTCACCTCATCCTTCTTTCTCGCTTTTTAATGCCAGACCAGAAACTTACAAACATACTCTATGTGCATTACTTCACCTCAAATGTATTCTGTTCTTGTTGATTTTGTTGAATGCTTTGCACCTGTTAAAAAAAAGGATCCTTTTTTTTTTTATTGTTGATCCAGATTCGCTCCCAGGCACAGTTCCAGGATATGTGTCAGCAGCACGTACGGACAGAGGCTGAGGGAACATCCAAAAGTGGTTGTTGCCCAAGCTGGTCTCTGGGGAATTACTTAGCTGTGCTCACTAATGCCTCTGGCTGCCGCAGCCTCACCTCAAACCAGGTAATGCTGTGTTCTTTCCAGAAAAAATATCAGAGAAACGAATTAACACATGGTTCTAGTCAGGGCTGGGCAATTGATTGCAAATTAGATTAAATTGCATATTCTAATCACAGACAGCGCAATACTTCTTTAACCTCCAATGTACCAGAATTCTATTTTTTTTTTTTTTTGCTGTAGATGTTTTATGGTCTACACCAGTGTTACTCAACCTTATTCAAACAAAGAGCCAAATTGTTGAAAAGGGGTGAACATTAAGAGAAAACTTAGAAAATGGTCAGAAGGTAGCTAAAACAATCTGAGTAAAAAGTGACTGAAATGTGCAAAATACAGATACCATTAGCAAAAATAGCATTGAGAGCACAGAAATGAACATATTTTCAGAGCCCTGACATTTCTGTTCAAGATATCCTTTTTTATTATTGATCTTATGGGAAATTCTAATTTTCTAACACTGCAAAATTTTGGTTTTCATTATCTTTAAGCCATTATCATCAACATTTCAAGGAATAAAGGCTTGAAATACTTCACTCTATGTACAATGAGTCTATGTAATGTCTGGGTTCCACTTTTTGAAATGAGTGATTTGTGGATTTTTTTTTTCAAAGATCCACCTTTTCTCCCTCATGGTTGTAATTTTCTTTTCCAAAATGAGAATAATAAAAAAATGTATCCCCTTCAATATAGCAATCAGTATCAAATTTTGCATGTGAATCACAATGATGCCTCTGTTGTACTTATTAAAAATGGTGCTCTTTGACCTAAGAATATTAGCAAAAAAAATCTCAATTGCAATATAGAGAAAAATAATTGCAATTACATTGTTTTTTGCAAATTTTTTAGCCCTAATTCTAATCTGATTAACAAGCTTTTTTGTTAGTTTCAATGTGTTTGACAGTACATAAATCTGCATATGTATTCTTGAAAAAAGCAAGATGTGAAGAAACCATGTATCATGATAGGCATTATATTGTGGTAACACTCAGCCAAATTTTACATAACTTTTTTTAGGCGTTTGGAGTTCACTAGAGAAGAAGTTTTTTTAACTTAGGTCTTTCCCCTTTTCTCCGCAGGTGTCTGAGTCACTGAGCCTTCTCAGGAAATGTGCTCCATACTATCATGAAGGATTACTTGTGGAGGCCTGTGTCGACAGACCTAAACTTGGCAGCTGTTCCTCTGTACCATCCCGCTGTAAGAAATCTCGTGTGCTGTTTCAAATCCTGCATTTTTTGGTTGATAAGGACTTTCTTGGACCACAGACTGTCGAGTACCAAATCCCCACGCTGAAGTACAGCCTTCTGTTTTTACCCTTTGACAAAGGGGAGCACATGATGGAGATGTACATGAACAGCCTTGAAGGCCGGGAACTGACACACAACAACACAACTATCACTGGCATGGACTTTGGCATCAAGCAGACACTGTTCAAGTATTACCTTGCAAGAGATTCTGTTTATCCTGTCTTGGCTGCAGCGTCTCTTCTTATCACGATGACCCTTTACCTGCATTCTCTCTTTATAATAGCATTATCTGTGATAGCCATCACAGGCTCCCTTCTTACCTCTTACTTCTTCTACAAAGTAGCATTTCGCCTGGTGTTCTTCCCGCTCGTCAACCTCTCAGCTGCCCTTATTCTCCTGGGAAGCTGCTCCAATCAAGTTTTCATCTTCACAGATTTCTGGAATTTGCAATTATCCCAGACCCCCTTGGCCTCCCTGGAGAAGAGAGTAAACAGAGCAATGCAGGAAGTGGGCTATTTGATATTAACATCGGGGCTGACCTCCAGCGCAGCATTTTTCTCCGGTTATCTCAGCAGCATCACAGCGATCCGGTGTTTCTCTGTTTATCTCGGAAGTGCCTCACTTATCAGCTCAATCTTGGCGTTGGTGTGGCTGCCCTGCTCTTTCATTTTGCGAGAGCGCTACACAAATGCATCCCCTACATCTGTAGCAGTGCAGGGATGGAAACCATGCTGCTCCAAAAATAACAGCGGATTCTGGGATACGAGCTCAAGAAAGAAATGTCTCTTTGCTCTCGGGCAGAAACTGAGAGAATTAAAAAGAGGACTCAGTGACACTTCAAATTTATTATTCATGAAGATCCTGCCGTGCGGAGTGGTGAAGTTTAGGTACATCTGGGTGTGCTGGTTTGCAGTTCTTGCCGCTGGGGGCACTTATATGACCTGCGTTGACCCCGGCATGACGCTGACCACATTGGACAGCAGGGTCACCCAGCTTTTCCGCTCCAGTCACCCGTTTGAGAGATACGACTCAGAGTACCGTCACATGTTTATGTTTGAGAGACAGAGGAATGGGGAGGACAGACCAGTTACAATGAAGCTTGTTTGGGGCGTCAAACCAATTGATAATGGGGATCACTTTAACCCAAAGAGCAATGGCTCTTTGGTTCTTGACCCAGACTTCAACATGAGCCGGCCAGATGCACAGGTTTGGTTGAGGGACTTGTGTGGACGAGTGCAGAACCAGAGCTTTTATTCCCCTCCATCACCTGAGGACAAAAGTGATTTGACAGATAATATCTGTCTTGTGGAGCATCTTATAAACTGGGTATCTGTCAGGCAGTGCTCAGAGAGAAATGACTCCCTCCATTTTTGTTGTAATGAAATCCCTTTCCCCTTTCCTCCTAGCGTTTTTGAGAACTGCCTCAGTATGATGCTGGCGGAGAGGTATGCCGAGGGCCATCTGGCTCACAGCGGAGGCCTGTTCTTCCAGCCAGATGGCAGGGTTGCTACACTCGTGTTGGCATTCAAAACCACATACCTCTACAGCTTCAACTTTAGCAGAACTAGTGTTTTCTACAAAGAAATCCTTACGTGGTTCAACAGAGAAATTGCCGGAGCACCCCAAGGGCTGGAGAATGGCTGGTTCATCAGCAATTTGTCTCTTTTTGACTTACAACAATCTTTGAGCTCAGAGACTCTGCTGGTAGCTGGTTTCTCAGTTGCGCTCACTTTTGCTTTGCTGCTTTTCACCACCTGGAATATCCCGCTAAGCGTATACGGGACCGTAGCTGTTGGAGGCAGCGTTTTTGTCACCGCTGGTCTCCTTGTTCTACTTGAATGGAAGCTGAGTGGCATCGAGGCTCTGTTCATATCCTCTGCAGCAGGGCTGTCCGTGGACTTTGTTGCTAACTACTGCATAACTTACAGCTTAGCTCCTCATTCAGATAAAATTGGAAAAGTGGCACATGCCACAAAAAGGATGGGATGTCCTGTAGCAATAATTTCAGGTGCATTTTTCTCCATGGGGATCATCATGCTGCCTGCCACAGCCTTGCTTTTCAGGAAACTGGGGATCTTCTTGTTTTTGGTTAAATGTGTGGCATGTGGATTTGCAACTTTCTTTTTCCAGTCCCTCTGCTGCTTTTTTGGACCTGAAAGAAACTGTGGCAAGATCACGCTGCCCTGTTGTTCAGATCACAATGATGGTTCTCTGTCCTCGTGCTCCATGACAGAGCAGGGTCCCTCGTCAGCCTCTGCGGCTAATGGGGCATTTGGCAGGTCTAGAGTGAGGAGGAGTTTTAATACAGAAGCAGGAGGCTATTTGTACCCCATCCACCACCGTCAGCAGAGGCAGAAGCAGACAGGAGCAGGAGGAGGTACCGGGCCGGAGCAGTACGAGCTGCAGCCGTTGGCTTATCGACTGAGTGACAGCTTCGAGAACAGCACCTGCACCAGTAAGCTGTCAAACCGACCCTCTGTGCTCTCTGATGAGATCGAGTTTTGTGGGAAAGATGTGGACAGGAGTAGCATGGATGGGGACAGCGAAGAAATGTGCAGCCACCAACATGAGATCTGCCAAGCATCTCCAGCGCTGCAGACTTCATCTCCTTACAAAGAAAACACCTTTCACTCTGCAGCTCTGACACAAGAGGATGTAGCGAAGGACAAGTTGCTGTGTAAAACATGCAGAGGTCAGTCTGGAGGGGGGAAGCAGTGGAACAACACCTCCTTCTCCTCGTCTTCTAGCATCGAGGAAACAATCATCAGCCACACACTGGAGACCTTCGACCAAATGTCTCTCTGTAAAGAGGGACAAACCACAGAGCAGAGCCTCCATCAGCATCATGAGCCCACTGAAGGGAACATCCTTTCTCAGTCTCAGAGCTCCTGCGAAGGCCCGGAGGACTCTAATGAAACATGCCTGAGTGACATTGAACCAGGGCCTTCAAATACACAGCAAAACAAAGGAGAAGAAGAAGAAGTCCAGCTACAGCCAGGGCATCTAAACGGAAGGAGAGATACACTTCGTCTCTCACTGAAAGAAACAGTTTATGAGACTCGTACAAAGGGACGCATGAGCCAGAGTGAAGAGGTGGTTATCTTACCCAACAGTAAGCCAGACCTGCCAGATGTTTGGATTAAGAGAGATGGACAACGAGAGGATACATGTTGAGTATAGTCTGGGGAAGTCTTTGAAACACTGTGCATCAAATGCTCTAAATTTATATTTTGAAAAAGAATGAAGAAGTTTATCCAAGCATACAGTTACTTTTACTCAAAGGAAATATAAGCCAACTGCAAACATGACAGCATGTCAGTCTATTGTCGCTGCTGAGGTTGTTACAGTGTTTGTTACATATGGAAAAGGTCACAGCATGATGTTTCTGCCAAAGGTTAATTTAAAGCATGACTTGTTACTTTAAGAAAATGAAAGATGATGCTCTCTGTTCTCAGCCAGAACTTCCCACATGAAGAAACTGCTTCAGTTTAACTGAGCTTACTTTGTGCCTGGAACTTTTCAACACCTCCGCAGCCTGAGTTGAAACAAAGTTGCACAACACAGTGCCACCTGTGTGCAACTACTGGCCTTTCTTCTTGTTGAATTGATCTTAATGAGCCATACGCATCAACAGAAATGAGGGTCCAGTTGTTCGAAATCAATCTCATTGGATAAAAGTTGACTGATGGGGTTAGATGTTCCAACTAGATTGTTCAAAAATAAAACGATGGTGAGATTTCAAGCCATATTTAACCCCAGTTTATATCCAGAAAACCTAAATTTTGATGAATAACCTAAATTTCAGGGTTATTCTGATCCATGCAGAGGGCTGGATTTGGGGAAAAAGTGCAATGACTTTAAATTTAAACTGCTGCCATAAAGTGAAACAGTGGGTAAGGCAGAAAGGGTTGTAGAAGGAAAATAATGATTTTCTCTTCTAGGGGAAACTGGATGCCAACAAATATGAAAATTTTCATTAGAAGTTCTTTAGTTAGTTTAGAATGAACATCCAACATTGTTATTTCAAATCCATATTCTGAATACTAGCGCATAATACCTAAAAGCCAAACCATTGAAAAAGGATTCACAGGGTCTATGATGTTGCTTTAAATGTCAGTAAAACCTTTTGGACAACTGGACCCAAGATATTAAACTCTTTAAATGTACATAAAAATATAGAAGATCTTCATGTTGTAGCAAACAACTGCCTCCTTCCTACAGTCAGTAGGAATAAAGCTTTGTTTGGGTTGTATGTACAGTAAGTCCTTTGTGACCATGACATGTAAATCCAGAAACCTACAGTTAGTGAAGTGTCATTTGTAGTGTCATAGCTTGTTTGCATTCAGTGTTTTACCCATGAAACTTATGTCATGCTTCAGTGCCAAAATGTGTTTTCTACTCACTGTACAGTATAGGTTTCTATTGAATATGTTACATTAAATGTGGGTTTATACACTGTTGCTGGCAAATTAAAGGTGCATACACACTTGAAAATCTGTATGCCTTAGTGAAAGTGAGCCTTTTTTCTTCTGTCACAGCAGTAGTCGTACCATCACATGCCACTGCCTGAACAGCTAATGATTTGTGTATACGCCTTGCTGCAGCACTGTTAACAAAGTAAAGGGGCAAAAAGCCTCCATATCCTACAGCTGAGATGTCAAATCATTGTCTCATCTGATTACTGTATTTATGACATGAACAGCATGTGCCAAATGTCTCAAGTGGGATCAAGTACTTGATTTACATGCTGAAATCAACAGAAATGTGTGTTTTTGTGCTATGGACGTGTCCTTTTGCAATGGCAAATGAAGATGTGTGTGTTTGGTCCTTTGTCTGACATTAACTATATAAAAGAGTTGTTAGAGTTGAAGGTGGTTTAGACCTGGATAAGAACAGATTTTTACAATGTGCCTATAAGCATTGTTGTTTTTATGCTTTAAGAGGTGTTTGCTTTTGACTTCTCGTCTGAAACATTGCAATCCTTCAGTGAGCCTTCACTTCATACAACACGCAGAATCACCTGGTTTAGAGATGAATGAAACCAGAAATAGACTTTCTCTACAAAAAATAAAAATAGAAAATACAAAAGGTCACCATGGTTTTCAATATTTACTGATGTCAATGTTTGTTTTTCACAAAACTGAAATAAAATACTTATTTTCCAGCAAAATGATTTTTGGTTTCATTTCAAATCAGTGTTGTAGCAGGAGAAATTCAAGAATACAAGATTGAAATGAAATTAAAACATGACAGCTGAACACTCCTAAAATTGAGATTTAAACTTTTTTTTAAGGCAGCTGGAGGAGAATTTATTCCAGTAAAAGAAAGTACACTTGCCAAAATTTGAGGCTTTTACTTTCCATTATCAGGGTGTGAATGTCCTGAGAAAAGCTGCATCACTCAATATCAAAATCTCAGACAGAGTACTTTAAGTGTTTATAAGACAGTAACAGAAATTCTCTGGTAAGCTTCATTCAGTTTCCACCCAGTCTTCTTTTGCCCAGTCTGGTAGACTTGTGGAATATTCAAAATCAGGTCCTTTGTAGCGTAAAGCATGAAGATACATGATGAGTTCCTTCTCTGTTGGATCTGGTCTGATGAGCTTACATTCACTGCACAGATTGTCTCTGGATTCTGGAGGAACTATTTGAGTTGTTTCATCTGCCTCTGTCTGATCTGTGTTTGAATTGGTTTGCAGAGGTTTGGAGGAGGTTTTCTTAGATGTTAGGTCTACACAGCCCTGCTCCCTGCTGGTGTCTATCTCAGTACAGTTGGTTTGTATCTGAGGACTTTCTTTGCTCTCTTTAGGTTCAGAGGCTTCATCTGATTTATCTGCATTTTCAGACATCTTGTTTTTCCCGACTTCCTGTTCAAATCCAACCCCGTCATCAGGGATATCCAAAAGGTGAAGACTCTCCTGAGAGCGGTGTTCTTCCACCAGTGCCTGCAGCAGCTCTTCATTACTCTTCCCCACTAGTCCTCCCTTCCCTCTGTGTGGTCCCCAGGCTGAAGACCCATAGATCGGATCATTGAGGATCGGGAATCCCAGGTACTGGAGGTGGACCCTGATCTGGTGTGTGCGACCAGTCAGAGGTGAACACCGCACTACGCTGGTCTTCCCGTTACAGCTGAGCCTCCTGAAGACAGTTCTGCACTCTTTACCTTTAGGGTTGACACGGCAGAGGCCAATTTTAAAGGAAACAACCAGGATGGGCTCCTCACAGACCAGCTCACCCTCAGGAAACTCCCCCTCCACTCGACACACATATTCCTTTTCAACCTAGAAAATGAACAAACATATCATGCAATTATGGAGATATGGGTTTTGTTGTTGGTGTTTTTGGTAAAACGCACTCCATTTTTTTCATACCTCTCTGTCCCTCACTAGCTGATCAAGTTTCTTAGACATCTCCAGTGTCCTGGCAAACAGCAGCACCCCAGATGTGAGCCTGTCCAGCCTGTGGACCGTGTGGAGCTCAGAGATACCCAGTTCTTTTCCCAGGATGAAAATCACCGTGTTGTGACGGAAACGGCCGCAAGGATGGACTGGAATGGAGGCGGGCTTATCGACCACGAGCACTTTACCGTCATCCACCAGAACTTTCAGCGGCGTACCAACTACAGGAGGCTCATGGCGGTGCACTGTGTTCCTCATGTGGTCGTTATTCTGTGGATAATGAGGAAACATTACGATATTTGCTCAAAAGTCTTTCACTTTTTATTGTATCTTAATGCACAGAGACACCATCTGAATGTCAAGATCCTTCTTTAGCATCCAACTGCGCCAAATAACAATGGATTTAATTTCGCATAATAGACAACAATAACTCCTTAACATCTAGGAAACATCTATAAATTGAGTTCAAGAAACTAGCAACAGTCCTTGCAAGTGACTTTCCATAAACTTTATTATATTATACAGCTAGTTATATCATACATGTCTTTATCATTCTTTGATAATACAATAAATGGCTTTGTTCTGCTCAAGTTTTTCTGCCTAAAAAAGGAAATTCTCTCTATCAAAAAGAACACCAATTTAGATAGCTACAACTAGTAATGAATGCCTTAATTCATACGCAAAATTTGCTATCAATTGCTGTATTGAAGAGGATAACTTTTTATTATTCTCATTTTGAAAAAGAAAAACAAGCATTAGGGAGAAAAGACACATTTTTGAAGAAAACAAACAAACAAACACAAAACTTCTGTTTTGCATCAACAGATACAACTCAGACAATTACAGTGACAGGAAAAAGTCAAATATTTTCAGTCACTTATCTCAGAAGAGGAATTTTAGAATATGACATAAGAGCAATAATAAAAAGGATACTTTAAACAGAAATGTCAGCCTGTTGAAAAAGTATGTTCATTTTTGCACTCTCAATACCATTTTTGCTCATAGAAAGTCACTTTTCACTCACATTTTCTGGCTACTCTCTATCCATTATGACGTTTCCCCCCAATTTTCGCCTCCTTTCACTTATTTTTGATGTTTGTGACCATTTTGCCACCTTCAACTGATTTTGATTGCTAGTTCTTGCTGTTTTTGCCACTTTCCAATACTTAGATTGTTGCTTCTGCAAATTTGACTTTTTGGTTGAGCATGTTAGAGTAACACTGGTGTACAGTATCAGACATCTATAATAAAGTTTGTTGCACTTCAGTCTCATGTGAACTCAGTCAGTCACATAAACACATACTGACCCTGAGCACCACAGACAGGTCCTCCACCGGTGTCTCGTTCAGCCGGATGCGACCCTCCTTGCAGGCCTGCTGGTAGTACTCGATGGACTCCGCCCTGAACTCACTCTTGAACACCTCATGAAGGCTCTTTCCAATCCACCGACCTTTGCAGTACGTTTTGAAGTCAAAGTAGTACGGATGAACTTTACGTAAGCCACTTTCGAAGTAGTAAGAGGTCTCGTTAAAATGCTCCTGACTGAAGCTGATCCCCGGGTTTCTCTTCTGTGGAGGGGGGATGTATCTCTCCCCCGGTCGGAGCTTTTTCCCTCCCGCTCCTCGGCGCCTCTTCCCTCGTCTGCTTGACTCGGGTTCGTCCGTCTCGTCGCTTTTGCGTTTGACAGTTTCTGTGGCGCCTTGCACTGTGTTTTTCTCCATTACAGCTGGGTTGTTTACCTCTGCAGGTGTAGCAGTGGCTGCTGCTGCTGCTGCTGCCTGCTCCATCGTCGAGCTGCTCCGTTGAAAATGAAATTGAGGATTAAGAGAGCGGGAAGCTTTACGAAACCACAAAGTACGAGCAGCAACTTCAGAAATGCTTTGTTCTGCTAGACCATGATATACTGACAACACCTTTAACCTTTCCAACTTTCTGAGCCACACGCTCACGTGCATCACCATCCGTTGAAGGGCCTTTCATTCGTGAGCGCTTTATGATGACGTTAATATGTAGTCCAACCGGCTCGACATGTAGTTCTTTTGTGTCAAATCTTCCTGGTTCATCGCATCCTTACCTTAAGTCTATGGGCCTTACCTCACCTTACTTTGTACGCTATATTTAGTTTTGTTTGTAGCAAAGTGGTCAATTTTGATGTATTTAGTTTCTTTTGATCTATTTTTTAATGTCAATTCATTTAAAGTTATCCCAATTAATCTCTTTCTATTTTGTTTTCTTTTATAAAATAGTGTTCTTATGCACTTATTTTCATTGTAAGTCATTTTAAACTATTGTTTTGCTCAACTGTTTTGATTCATTATACCTTATCATCTTGATTTCATTACAACGACTTTATTTTTATCTATGTATTTTAAAGGACTTTTCTCACATATCACGGTTACCGGTTGTCTCTGTTCTTTCATATAGCAATTTGGGATGTATGTGTAAACAGATGACGTGGTATATGAATAAAGAAAAGTTCAAGTTGGCAAAAACAATGGCACTGCAAATGTTTTTGCAAAGCTATACAAAGCAGAAACAGAGTCAGCACTTTTCCTTTTATTTGACATGAGGTACCAGAATTTTACAAATAATTTGATTTTTTACTTTTTCTTCTCTGTTCTCTCTTTAAGTATGTACAATTTTGATGTAATCCTACATGATCCTACTCCCATATTGCTCTAAGTGCACATTCAGAAAATATAAATAACTTCCTGCTGTCAAATAAAATATATTTAGCTCTCAATTCAAATAGTTAACTCAGCATTTTTTAATGAAAGTAGTTTATATTTCTTACTTTTCCACAGAGCTATTGCTTCTAATCTAGATGCTATTGGGTTCTAAATATTATGAGTAGTTGTAAAAAACAGTTTAGTACCAATTAGTTGGACTTAATTTGTAAATTAGGTAAGTATGCACTCATCTCTTTTTGGAAATTAAAAAAAGAAAAGAAAAATAGTTTTGGGACTATTTCTCATTCACCCTAAAGTGCAATATATTATTTTATATATACAGTAAATTAAGCCAGTCAGGAGTATGCCCCTCCCCCAAAAACATACATATATTTTCTTAATTTCATGGCTTTTATGAGCAACTGTATTCATAATCAACCACACCCTCCCTCAGGGAAATACATACACACTTTAATGTCACATTCATATGAATTTACCACAAGTATCCAGAAAAAAATCAACTTATTGTTGCTTTCAAGCCATAATTGCATTTTCTCCTATTACTGAACTGCTCTGACCAATTGACAATTGAGAAGTCAATTACATCTCATTCCACTTTGGACTTACAGTTGGTTCAAAGGATCCTGGGTCTGCAGATCAGCAGTGGTTACTTGTTCAGTCTCTCACTGTTAAAACGCTCTTGGAAGACAGTCTGGTCGGGCAAACAGAGCGAGATCTCCCTTTTATGTTGCTAGGTGACAACCCAGCAGGGCAGGTGGCCTTAAGATTGGAGCTTAGTGAATCCACAAGGAGCTCTATGGGACCCCGGAGACGCAGCACCAATGCCACCTCCTGCAGGGGCAACCACACTGCAATCAGAGCTCCCCACTGAGGAGAAAAGGAAGGATGGTAATGGATAAAATCATATTCATGGATGTGAGACATGACTGCATTATTAACTCAGGAGATGTTAACATGCAGCTTTTTGTCAGTGCTAAAAGTTTGTTTCATTTTCTGATTTATTTTAAAGAATAAAATAAATTGCTACCCAGGCCACTGGCGCCTCTTGTCAGTCAAAGGTACATAAATCACCCCCATCAAAGCTTTCTTGAGAAAGGTCCCATCACTCTGTCGGTCGTACTGTTCAAGCACCTGACTGCCACCATCAGGGCCCACAGGGAGAACCAACCGGCCACCAGGCTTTAGCTGTTCCAAGAGCTTTCACAAAGACAGGGCATAAATAAGAACTTCTTTGGGATTCAAGGAAAGTGCTTGATTTCCTTATTCAAGAGTAAAAGCAATAATGTCCTTACAGATTTGGGAACAGTAGGTGCTGCTGCACCGACGTGGATTGCATCATATGGTGCCCCCTCAGGATAGCCGAGCCTTCCATCCCCCACTGTGGAGGAATATAATATATTATTTTAGTGTCTTGTACCCAGAAAGTTCAATTGCAAAAACCAAAAAAGGCAGAGGTTTTATGACACACCGACAAGTTTGATACGTCCCGAGGTGAGCAGTTCAGGGTCATCAGCTTGCACATTTTTTATTGACATTTGAACCAGTTCATCAATGTGTTCAATGCCAACCACTCTACCATTGGGGCCAGTCTGCAAACAGCAGGAAAATGCAGGATTTGCACTCAGCCCTTTAAAGATAATAACATTTTTGGAATAACAGGGCAATATTTGTGTGTAAGTTACCATCCTTGCGAAGCAGGCGGTGAGATATCCGCTTCCTGAACCCACATCTAGTGCAGACGCTCCTTCAGTTAGTTTATCACTTAAAAGCTCCAAAGCATGAGCATGCTGCAAGACCAGGAACAGACTCAGCACATTATGTATGAAAACAAGGGATAATACATTTGAACAGTCAAGCTTTTGTTACCCACCATGTGTGGTGCACTGATGGTTGCCCTGTAACCTGTGATAAGAAAATGTCAACAAAGTCACCTGTCACCAAATTAATAGACAATGCATATGTAGTATATTTATTATGAGTATGTATCATCGATGAATACCTATAGATTGAGGAGAATCTGCATATGGGTAGTCTTTAGAGTAGATGGCTCTGTCTGTTGCCAGCATGGCATTAAACACTTGGTCGCTGTGGATCACCCCGTGATCTGGAGGGAAACAATTCTTTGTCATATTCTGAGGATCTGCTGTGTCTCTTAGGACTCAAAACTCATGACCCTGTGTTCAGTCCGTTACCCCTTAGCCGGCTGACGAGCTCGGGATGTGTTTTGCCACTTGACATCCACGCCATGGTGCGGGACAGCAGCACACCCATAGGGACTGCCACTGCTGCCAGGCGCAAAACTGCTCGCATCTCCTACACTGGATCTCCCTGCAGCAGTGACATGATCACCAGCGCTTACAAACCTGAGTACATGACATAAACAGACCTCTTTGACATGCATCTAGTTTGATTGTTGTGTTTCCTGGTATGTGGAAAAGATGACAGGTGTGGGTGGTGACTTATTCCAAGAAGACAGATCTGTTGTTTACATCAAAGTCAGCCTGAAAGTTAGCGGGCTAGCAGCTACTCCGACCATTTGACGCCATGCTTACGTGACTATTGCACTTAAAAAGCTTTGTAGTGCCGTTTCCAGTTCAAACGAGAGCACGTAATTGCACACTTTCATGCACTCAAACATGCAGATCGGTTAAGGTGTGATCCTCACCTGTGTAGTTCGTCACAACGTTCCTTCAAGCTGGGACAAACTTCCTGGCTACTTCCTCGGCAGACCTCCTCACCTGACCAATCAGAAGCCGAATCCTGAGGGGACGCCCTATTCAACCAATCACGTCTCAGTTTGAGTTGATTGGCATCAACGTTATCCAATCATATATTTCACAATAAGGAAATTGGGCCGTCGTTCTCTCCAGACTATGGATCATGGGCTCAGTTAGCTTGGCTAATCTCTAATCTTTAAATTCATACATCTGATGAAAAATCGGAAAACTGAATGAGAATAACTTACCGGTAAGACATATTTGCAACTTATGGTGTTAAAAATGAGCTTCGAAATGCATAACAATCGTCGTTCAGTAAGTAATGCTGGAATACAGCTTGGGTCTATTCATGTTAATTAAGCTTTGTTTCAGATTTCTCTACGTTGCTAGAAATCAGCTCAGCTTTTAGATTCTCTCTCCTGCCTATACAGCTCATAAACATGACTGTATATTTTAATACCGTTAAGTGCACGCTATAATACAGGTTCTGCACAGGATTACAGATCCTGATGTTGATGTTGACATCTGTCTCAGTCCCTGCAGCAGAATGGTTGATGATTTCGAGAGTCAGGAGGTCCGGTCCAGCGGTGAGCTGTGGTCCGAAATCTGCTCAAACCTGCCGGACGGACGAGCTGAAGGCAACTCGGAGTTCAACGACTCATTTCAACCAGCAGCACCGGTGGGAGCTCAGATCAATGGACAATCTAACGGGACAAACACCAGCGCTCCTGCCGCCAGATGGGAACCTATGGAGGACTCTGAGATGTACATTGCCAGTTTAGGTACAAACATCCTGCAGCCTCTGTGAGACTCATGCCTCCTATAGCTAGGATGAACAAATAATAAAAAGTTAACCACCTTGGAGACCCATCAAAAGAACCAAAAGATCCTCAGACGACCAGGTCACATAACCCTGGTTTTATTTTAAACACCCACTTTCTGTCCTCAGTGAAAATTTTCTATAAAGTAAACATTAATTATGCATAGAAGCCCTTTAAAGTCCTTAAAAATATAAAAATGGAAAAACTGACTTTGTTGAGAGTTTTTGCCCGTATTGTGAGATGAAATGTCTAATAAATGAGAAAAAAGTCAAATCTTGACTTCTTTTCACATAATTTTGTCGTAACTATCTCCAAATTTGGCTTTTTTCCTCATAATTTTCACTTTCTCTCAAAAGTTTGGCTTTTAATCTCAGAATTGTGACTTTTTATCCTAGAATTTTGATTTTTTTTTTTTTACCTCAAATTTTCTACTTTTATCTCAAAATTATGACTTGATGTTAGCAAAAGAAAAAAAAAAAATCTTAACAAGGCCAAGTTTTAGTACAGCAGGATCTTTTTTCAGCTGCTTTCTTTCCTCACTCATACTGTAACTGTTAGGTTACAATTCACAAAGGTGTTCTGAGTACAACTTGAAAGCTGTAGCTTTACTAAACTGGATGGGGCTGAGGTGATTGTCAAGTCACATCAGGATTTATTTTGACATAGAATTTCAAGTTGAAACGTATTTTTAGTTGAGACAATGCCAACCTATAATTAAGTTTTATCATAACGACCTCAGAAATCTTTGCTTGTCTTGATAAAGAATAACAAATGTGCAAAATCGCATTTCACAGTGTGGATTTTGGGGAGACAAGTGACTAGAATGATCTTATTTGGTGTAGAACATGAGTTTAACAAGTGCCTTTCAATGACTAAAAGAGACTAAAAGAGATTCATATTCTCCCCAAATCTAACAAGGACAATACTACTATGACGTTAACACACCTATACCATTACTTACCACTAAATATTCCCTAACATACTGAAAACAAAGTGTTATATGTCACCAAATATAGCTTATTTTAGTAGTCCTGAGAATCCTTCATACAACTTGTGTTTAGAAATCTTAAAATTTTGATCAAAGTAGTAAAATCTATATCTTTATCTTCATCTTTTTGGCAGAGAACCGCCTAAAGAAACTGAAAGGACAGTCTAGTGGTGTGACCTCCAAGGATATGTTGCATTCCTTGTCTCAGGCCAAGAAGGAATGCTGGGACAGATTTCTGCATGACGCTGAGACCTCAGAACTCTTCCAGGGCAGTGACATGGATGAGAGGTAGGAAGCATTTTGCTGTGTCCGTTTCTAATTTAACAAGAATACATAAATCCACGATTTTTTACAGTGCTGTTAGGATAAGAAGGAGCTTGAAATGGTCTCTTTGTCATTTTATTGTCATTTTTTCTTCTTCTACTCTTTCTCAGTGCACTTGAACACTTCAAGAGATGGTTGATCCCTGAGAAGGTAGCCATCAGTGCAGAAGAGCTTGAATATCTCCTGCGGCCGTCTCAGAACAAGGAAGCAGCCGATGTAAACCCAGCACAGAATGATGAGACAGAGGCTGAAAGACAGAACCCAGAGGAGGATGACGCTCACAGGCCGGAGAAATAAACAAGTTCAAAATGGAGACACAGACAGATGGACTCATTCTACGTTCATTCAGCAGAGCTGACTTGTTACTCCTCACGCTCTTTGAGTGTCATTATGACAGTGGTGTTTAGGCCCAAGCTTTTGTTAACAAAGTCAATGAAACCAATTACACCCTGTCATCATACTCTGTTTCCCTGGCAACAGCGTTTTAAGTCACTTGTGTCTCGTCCTGTTGTACAACCCATCAACCAAACTACACCATGAAAATCCATAACAAAGGAATGAAAATTAGACTGGACCAGGCTGGAAGACTGGAGGCAAAGTAATCATGTAACGTCTAATTACTTCCCCGACGGTGTCTGTGACGTGACTGAGTCTTTATTCACAACATTTAGACAAAGACTAATACAACTACATGCACTATGTTGTCAGTTCTAAAATTCTGATGACTCTATCGATGTGTTACCTTCAAGAGACATTACTGTCTGCTTTTAAAAACGTTGACATCTAGACTAGGAATATATCCCTGAAAATGTTGTAACATATCTTTATTTTTGCCATGTCGATTTTACATATGAAGTTATACCCACGTTTCAATAAAAAGAAGTAGAATCCATCCCGTGTCTGCTCTTGCTGTGAATCAGTCATACTTTCATGATAGTTCAAATGCAGTTCAAGTTTAGCATATTTTCTAGGTACTGGACTTTGCTCGCTAAGTCACAATTGGGATGTCACCTAAAAGAGGTTTCCACCCTTTGGCTTTCCCTCCTCACAAACTAAAATTAGTCAGATGCCAGCAAAACTACATTTCATTCTTCCTGTTTCAACAAGATTACTAACAAAGCAATAAAAACCAAAAACCACAACCGTTACCTGTAGTTAAATCCACATTATCTGATTGTAGTCATGCTTTTTTCATTACTTCATTTTCAGGCAATCTTTACAGGAGGTTTCAGACTCTATGTCACATTTCTTAGCCTTGAAATTTGAATTCACCACTAGCTTAATGTTGAAGATGTTATTAAAAACCTGCTTTGTAAGTGAAAGTCATTTAAGCACACAGATTAACAAAAGTAAAAAAAAACGGGGGGGGGGGGGGGGTATAAGTGGGAGACGACTTCATAAAATTTGAAGTGAAAATTTACTCTCATGTCTAAATGTTTTGGCTGCCTGTGTATAGAATGAAAATAAAAGATATGTACAGCTAAGATGTTTTCATTGTACAAAAAGTAAAACCACATCAAAACTCCTCCATTTTGCCAGTGTTTTGTTAAGTTTTGCTTGAGTAGTGCCCTTCCACTTTCCTTCTTCTTAAACTAGTATGAATGTGAGGTCAGGTCTGAAAACACGCTGCGATGCATCATCTGAGGACAAGTCTAGTTTTACATAAACTGAATTCCCATTTGGTAAACCTATGAACTCATACCTGCACAGCTGAAAAACTCAAAGAAACCCATAAGCTGAGAGAAGTTGGCCACATGATGGTGCACAAGGGCCAGTTCGTTTGGCATAATAACTCTGGAACAAATAAGTGTGCCACAAGTGATGTAAACATATTGATGAAAATGTGAAACATTGCTCAACTTGACTCCTGCATGACTAATTCATCCCTCAGATTGAGAGCAAACCTCAAAGTTTGTTGTATGTTCATCAGATCTGACTTTAAATGACTAAGAAATTCACAGTTTATAGGTTTTATCTAAATGACACACGTTGCTCTATAAGTAATGTATATTACTTCTTAGTTGGGTTCATCCCTGACATAAAAACCTGTGGGACCTTATGATCAACATTCTGTCCATCTTCTAACTCCTCAGAGGTAGAACCCATTCATTCAGTCATGGTCCTCAGTAACAAAACGGCTGAAGACAGTTGAACCAGCAACGTAAGGATCACGGATAGAACCATCCTCTACAGTCCTCCACTCTACCAAGTGAGCTATCGAAGAGGGTGTACAGCAAAGAAGGAAGGAGATCCTTTTGACAAGCCTACAAAAAGGCAACAAGCAGGGTAAGGGAAAATCACTGTACCTGTGTTGTTGGCTCACTTCATCTCACATGCCAATAGTCTTCTCAGATGTCACAAAACACACCTACAAAATGAAAAATAACCTCTCGTCTAGAGGTCTTTTTTCTTTAGGAAATCCAACAACAAATCATTGCATAGATAGGGCAATTTTGACCTAAGCTTAGTAACAGTACAGAACTGCTTGAACAAGCACATGCTTCGAGCAGGAGTTGAACCAGCGACCTAAGGATCACGGATAGAACCATCCTCTACAGTCCTCCACTCTACCAAGTGAGCTATTAGAGAGGGTGTATAGCACTGATAGCAGGAGATCCTTTTGACAAGCCTTCAAAAAGGCAACAAGCAGGGTAAGGGAAAATCACTGTACCTGTGTTGTTGGCTCACTTCATCTCACATGCCAAAAGTCTTCTCAAAAGTCACAGAACACACCTTCGAAATGAAACATTACCTCTGGTCTAGAGGTCGTTTTTCTCTAGATGAACCAACAACAAAACATTGCATAGATAGGGCCATTGGATCTCATTGACCAATGCTGAGCAACAGTAGAGAACTGCTTGAACAAGCACATGCACGAGCGGGAGTTGAACCAGCGACCTAAGGATCACTGCTACAACCATCATCTACAGTCCTCCACTCTACCAACTGAGCTATCGAGGAGGGTGTACAGCACAGAGAGCAGGAGATCCCTTTAACAAGCCCACAAAAAATAAGGAAACAAGCAGGGTA
>RPOG01002170.1:65351-104565 GCA_008086565.1 Thalassoma bifasciatum | reverse complement strand
TACAACCTATCATTTTGGTGGTATTAAAAACAACAGTACCCTGGTCTCTTTGTGCATAATTGCACTCAGGTGACTCACACCTTGACAAGGCTACAGAATGACACAAAAAAGTCAATGAAATAGATTTGTGGGTTAAACAGTTTTCATCCCTGCACACTGAAAATGTTTTATTGTCCACATCAGCCATGGTGCAGGTTTGCCTGTTCTTCTGTCACTTGTGCCTGAAACTGACGCAGACCTAGTGAGTGCTCCACTCACTCCTCAGTCTGTGATGCTCTCAGGCTGGTTCAGTCTGGTTCAGTCTGACTGCGGCTTCATTTAGAGCCGACACACATTTAAACAGACATCTTTCCATGTTTTGAGACCGAAACAGAAATAATTATACCAGGGCTTCTAATAGTAAGATACCACATATTAATTAATTCAAGTGAAAAAAAGATGTGTAAATTAAACGCTTAAACTCTGCTAACGCCTCACATCCACACTGCTGAAGCAATTTCCATGCAGATGTGGATTTTCTGACTCTCTTTTTTTAAACCAGCACAGCTAACAATACAGCTTTGTTTCTCTCTACCTCTGTTTCTATGGTGGCAATCTCCAGCACAGAGAAGTCTTTTTTTCCCACAATGCGTCCCTCCATGTCATAAATTCCATGGGTTAGGTGGGCTGAACCTTGAATAATTAGGGGCGTATTAATTGAATTACAATTGTTTTCAGCCATCAGATTAATCACTGCTTGATCAGGTGTACGCTGTAATTGGCCTTGGTACACTCGTTTCATAAATCACACATAAACATTGTCGTAAGCTCTTTTTCACACTTAAATCTGCACCAGTTCTAACACAAGGTTGATAAATGAGGGCCAGTGTGTGTGGTTATTTCTCTTCATCTGTAACAAGATGAACAGCCCTGGTTATAACAGGAGTACTAAATACACGGTTTAGCTAGTTTAGGACTGATCATCAGCTGTAAACACTGTTTCCTTCACCCACGGCCTGAGGCTGGTCTCTGGGAGCTGGCTGTGTGATTTGCAGGGTCATGTTGTTTGTTCTCAGAAGGATGAGGTTGAGGTTTTGGGATGGATTCGATCCTTTGACCACAGCTGGTCCTCTCTGGAACTGAGGACTCTATCTCTCTTTGTACTTGTGGTCAACCAAAATGATTCATTCAGTGTGTGTGATTACTGGAGTGTGACGCTTACATAGTTTTACTAATGACGGACCAAACCTCTCAATAAACCTCCAGTGAGGAACATTCAGTGTGTGTGATGTACTGTTTCTAGGTCTCAGTATGTCAGTGTATTTGTTTTGTTTTTTTAATCATCAAACCCTATCCTTTTGTCCTTTGGCAGAGTGATGCGTCACTCATTGAAGACTGTTGTCATAGTTACTGTAAAGAAAGAGTTTTTGTAGTGTGCTTTTGATCTACATCCATCAGCACTCTCGTCCTGGTGGTCTGGTTTTCTCCGGTCACAGTATAGCTCAGTGTTAGGTGTTTCTGTTTCAGTAGGAGCTGAGGACTCCTCACAGAAGCTTTAGAAAAGGAGCTTCAGATCCTCTTTTATTGATTGATTGAGTTGGAATGATACAATTCTGCCAATCTAAAACCTCCTGGTCCTTCAGGGATGACTAACCCTGGTTATAATGTGCCTATTTTCAATGATGGCATCCATTTGATTCTGTAGGAGCTATGTGAGTGAGGTGTGTGAAATGCTGAAAATGCGAACAGGTGAAGAGATGGAGCCTTTAGCCTCCTAGCTAACAGCTGCTTCCCACTTGTCAGTTAATGTAGACACACCCTATACTAAGGCTTACATATACATGGGTCTAAGTCTTGGCGTGAACCATAAAAGCTGAGTAAAGAGAAACTCAAACCCTGTGGAGTGAGTGTTGAGAGAGAAATGAGCCATTCAGACTGCACCCTGTTTGTGCACCAGGCTGTAAACAGTTTATTTCTGCTGTGAACATTTTACTGTGAGTGTTTTTGGGCTTCCACTGGCTTTTAGAGACAGCCTTAAATGGACACTGGAGGAACTGAAGTGTTTTTTTTCTCTGTTCATCTTGATCACTTTCACCTCCAGGGTCACAGGGGGCTGGAGCCTATCCCAGCTGCCATTGGGCAAGAGGAGGGGTTCACCTGGACAGGTGTCCAGTCAAACGGCTCCTCTTGGCAAAGTAAATGTGTTCTGCACAATACGGCAGCCAGATCACAATTCTGTTGTCCTGATGCTGGACAGGACAAGTAACAAAAAAAGGGTAAAAAAAAAAAAAAAAAACTGCCAAAGGGGCAGATTAGTGCGGCTCACCAACCAGAGGGCTGCCTGTGCAAGTAACTTGGTTTCCAAAGATGGTGCTTTGGTACATGTTTTGGTCCCTGAAAGGGCACCTAAGCAGGTCTTGGCACTTAAGAGGGCACTCAAGCACGTTTTGATTCCCATGGGCACTCGAGCATGTGTTTTGGCTCCTAGGAGGGTCCCTCAGCAATAGGGCCGGTCGGTTAGTCACAAGCAAGATTCAGTGGCAAAATGTCCTTCTGTATCATTCATATCAAGCACAGTGCAATATTTCTCTCACCTCAAATGTGTCAGATGTCAGATGCCAATTTTTTGTAGAAGATGTTTAGTCCTCTACACCAGTGTTACTCAATCTTGCTCAACCAAAGAGACAAACAGTTGAAATATACCTTTGCAAGAGGAACAATCCAAGTGGTGAAAAATGGAAAAAATTACATGAAGTAACCATAAAGATAAGTTTAAGGTGTAATAAATGGTCAAAAAAGCAGCAAAAATGGGTGTAAGGGGCAAAAAGTTGGAGAAAACTTGAAAATAGTTTGAATATTGCAAAAAAAGGTCCAATAGCCACAAAAAAGAGTGAAAAGTGACTAAAATGGGCAGAAATTGTGCTTATTTTTTTAAACAAACAAAAATCTAATCTCCCTCAATATATGTTTTTCTTATTCAAAATAAGAATGAGAAAAAAAATGTTCATCTTCCTGCAAATATTTCACATTTACCATATGAATCAAAGTAGCTCTTCATTTTTCAGTTATGGACTCCTAGTTTTATCAAATGTGGTGCTCGCTCTAATGATTATTGATTTGTTTTTTGAACAACACATTAGACGATAAATCCTTATATAACTGAACCCTATATAACTGCACATAAAACTGCAGTTGCAAACAAGGAAAACTAATGCAATTTTATTATTTTTACACATTGTTCAGCCTTATTCAGCAAAGTACCAACTTTGGCTCCCAAGTTGGTACTTTGGCATGGTCCCCAACTCCAGTATGTTTATTTAAATAGATGGCATATTGACTTTTCTCATACCTTGGGGGCATAGTTGATTGCCAATAAAGTAAAGAGTAATATGTTGAGGGTAAAAGTAAGAAAACACCACAAATTTTTGCATTAAATTGATCCGAAGTCATGTAGAATCGAGTTTTATGAGTACTTTTTCAGTAGATATTGTCAGCGTGTTTGGTCATATATTGACAGGCTTCCCAATCCACCAAGGATATGAAGAGAACCTTCATTTTCACACTTTTCTATGGAAATATGAAGAGTACATAAGCTGAAATGTCCATTTTTATGTGATGTTTCCAGCAGAGAAGACCCTTCAATCAGAAAGTTTGGCAGAGCATTTCAGGTTCAACTACTTTTATTGAGAATATGAGCCTGTTGATCCTGAATATAATGAACACATCGATGAAAAGAATTGGCTCGGTTTAGTCTTCCTGTGTGTCATCTTTACACACTGTAGCACAAAGGGAAGATCGAAACTTCTATTTCTATTTGCAAAACAAAAAGGAGTGTTTGTAAAAAAATACTCATCAAACTATAATGAGCTCTGTTACAACATCACACACAAATCCAGCTGAATTGCTTAAAAAAAAAAAAAAAAAAAAAAAACACTTTCAAAGTGAAAAATGCTGGACTGGAGTCAACGTGGGACCATCAATGAAAACTTTGTTTGACTCTGTGTTACAGTTTGTGTGTGTGTGTGTGTGTTTGTGTGTATAGGTGTGGGTGTGTGTGTATGTAGGTGTGCGTGTGTGTGTGTGTGTGTGTGTGTGTGTTTGTGTGTATAGGTGTGGGTGTGTGTGTGTGTGTGTGTGTGTGTGTGTGTGTGTGTGTGTGTGTGTGTGTGTGTGTGTGTGTGTGTGTGTGTGTGTGTGTGTGTGTGTGTGTGTGTGTGTGTGTGTGTGTGTGTGTGTGTGTGTGTGTGTGTGTGTGCGTGTGTGTGTGTGTAAGTGTAAAAACACATTTTCTGAAAACATTCTAAATTGCAAGTTTAAAAGTGGCAAATTTACTTTTGTGATGAAGCCATTCCAACATTTGTTTAATTTGGTGATCTTCATAATTTTGTCAGTGAATGCAAAACATGCTACAAATTATGCCAAATAAAGCAATGAATATTTTTGAATTGATTTAAAATGATTTTAAGCTGTTTGTCTTAACAGAGGCTGAGGCTGGGCGGTTGGCCCATATGATGGTTCGACACTTCAGAGCAGAAAAATGACCAATGACTAAAATTTCTAGAGAAGTTAGAGTGGTTTTGTACATGGGGAAGGTATAAGACCAACATATTGTCTTTTCATGTTGATTCATGTTGTTTGATGTTTTTTTTTTCTTTTTTCTTTTTTCTTTCAACTGAAAAAATTGAGGCAGACAGAAAATGTAGGGTCATAAGTAATTGAGAAAAAGTGTAAGAGCTCTGAACAGGTGTGTGAGTGTGTCCATCAGAGGGCAGCAGAGAGCAGAGCAGCAGAGAGTCATGAACAGGTGGTCCATGACTCAGGCTGGATTATCATCATCATCAGCAGCAGCAGCAGCAGCAGCAGCAGCAGCAGCAGCAGCAGCAACAGCAGCAGCATTAAATGTCAGCTCACTGATCTAGAAGATCAGGAAGGGGAGGTCTCCCTCCCTCTCTCTCTCTCTCTCTCTCCCTCTGCCGCACACACACACATACACACACACACACACACACACACACACACACAGGTTTTAGCAGCGGTGTATTTATGGTTGCCAGATCCCAGGTTGTTGTTCTGTAGCTGTCAAAGTTGTTTATAATTGTATGTTGGTGGGTTGTCAAACTGTTCTGATGCCTTTTATACTTGGAGTTTTCTGATTGGTCTGTGATGTAAACAGTACATTTTGAAGGAGCTGATTTGATTAACAGGACCTGATAAAAGGATTGTGTTCTTTTTTCATTGTCCGAAAGGCGTGTCAGGTTTATATCTTTCCCTGAGTGTGAAGAGGAGATGAAGCAGGATAATAAACTCAGTGATATGAGGAGACACAATGAGGACACATGTTCAGGCTGTTTCCTAACAGGTGGACGCTTCCATCCAAAGAAAGGACTTACGGTCTTTCTGCTGACGCTGTGATGCAGCAGATGGAGCCTTGTTTTTAGTCCAGATGCTGCTGATGTAACAACACACTGTGTTACATTAGAGACAGAACCAAGAGTATGTGACGTGTGTAGGGAGGGACACTCGTTTCACATTTTAAAGTGTGTGTTTTTAAAATAGCCCTGAAGAGTTTGGAAAGTCTCTGCGTGCTCTAAATGCCGTGCTGTCAGCCTGCACACAAACACCAGCAGGTCTGTTAGCTCTGCTAGCATTGTTAGCTGCTGTGTCTGGGCTGTAGGCTATTGTTGAACTGCCCTGAGCTAATTGAGTGGAAGTGAAAGGAGTTAATTAAAGCTCATGCTCAGCTGGAGGCTGCAGAGAACAGATGTCAGCAGAGGAGAGGGGAGGAGAGGAGGGAAAGTGATTTATATCACACTCAGGGAGAGAAATCCACCTGCAGCTCAGCAGCAGCTCAGCAGACAGAATGGAAACAGGAAATGAATCTACACCATGTACTGAGATGTTTGGAGGGACCACACTGGCCTTTTACAAACACACATGCTCCTTTTATCATCATCGAGTCCTCAGTGTCCATGTCACAGTCTTTGTGGGCATTGTTTTCATTTTTTTTCACTATCGGCTCTCTCCTCTTCTGACCAGAACAACATGTGTTATTCTTGTTAAGCTGAGCTTTGAAAAATGACTGAAGCCTGGTAGGAACTCCAGTTTAACAAAGCAGTTTTCACATAATCAGCTTGGACCAGCTTTTAAACTTTGTTATACAGATGCAACGACAAACATTGACAGTGCAGACAGGGAAAAGAATGTGAACTTGAAGGCTAATGACTTATATCAGGAATCTGCACCTTCCTGACCCAGGTTTTACCTCACAGAGCACCAGGGGTAAAAAGCCTGTTTTGTGTCCTCTGAGACAGGCAAACGACTCTTCCCACCATTACTGCTTATATCTTTGGGTGCCTGGGTTCTGATTAAAGGATAGTGGAGGACCCGGCTGTAAAACAACCAGGACTGTTGTTGCGTCTGGCACTCAAGCTTTCAGAATCCAAGGAAATATGGCTATATGGAGCCCCCCACCTCTCAGGGTGGGGGCAGAAAGCAACTTTGGTGAAAAACCAGACACCTTTGGTATCCTGGGAATTTGGTTGGTAGACTGTTTCAAGGCTGCCCCATCTCTGTATGTGTGCAACATGACTGAAAAATGTCTTTAAATGCACAGATACCTACACACATGTAAACCTGTACACACCTACCATCATGTCTTTCTTTGTGAATGTGTTTGGGCTACAGTACCATGTGAGATAAATGTTCTTTTGCAGGATATGTAATAACTATGGTTATGTTCCCCTGTAACATTCCATGTTTGGACTTATTCAGAAGCAGAGGACCAGTAAAGTTTAAATATGATAAAATCATGTGTGTGTAATTAACTTGATGAAAGTTAAATCAAGTTAGAGATTTCTGGTCTCAACAAACTCTGGCAGAGGAATGAGGACATTTGACTCCAGTGGGTATAAACTGACTTATGAGTGAAGACCTCTGGGCTCTCTTCCATCCCAAACTCTGCTAACACTACGTCAACCTCACTGAGTGAGCCGCACCCTTCTACTGTTGTTTCCTGCTGAGATTCAAAGACTGTTTCTATCTCCTGGGTGCACGCAACATGGCCCTTTTCTTCCCTGAACTCTGATCAGCCAACGTCTCCAAGACAAACTCTGCTGATTGGGCTGCACCCTCCTCCTGCTGTTTCCCACCAAGATTCAACGTCTCTCTCTCTGTGGCTGCACACAACTGTGCCCTCAGCCCTGAAGTCTGGAGCCATCCTGCCCTCTGGATCTGCATCCGTGCCTCTGTGAACTCCACGGCTCTCTCCCTGACACCTCAACCTGGGAGGAGAGACTGAATTTGATTGGCACGAGTCAACTGCCCGACTTCCGTGGCCTTTGCCAGCGAGGAGGATGCCAGCAACCCAACATCACCTAGCAACTAAGGATGCCGGGCTCCTTTCCAGCCTGCATCAGCTGATCCAGCTCAAGCTCACAACACCTCGAACCTCTCTTCACCTCCTGCATCACCTGACTCCTCCAAGCCAGTCCTCTGCCTCAGTAAGACACTTTGCTTGTCCTAGTATTTCAGAGTTCGATGCCAGAAATTAGGGTTTTTGCAAAGGTTTAACTTTAGTTGGTCCCTGCTTTTACAACAATCAGAAACTCATTTTCATCCCTGTCTTATTTATTCTTTCCCTTTTATCCTCCCATATCATCTGCACTGTTCCATTTATGCTTTATATGTCACCTTTAGTTAGTTAATAAATTCACCTTATAAAGAACGTGGTTGTTTGTGTCTTGTGTGGTTTGAAAATTAAGAGTCTATGTTACCAAGGCCAAGATCTCACCTATGTGTGTAGCAACCCTTCAGATTATAATTGAAGGGACAAATTGAGACAATGTACAGTTTTTTAAAGACCCAATCTCACATTTCCTGGGCCTGGATGCACATAATCTTATTACTGGGGGGGGGGCTTTCATTGTGTTCTCCATCCTACATTAGTTAGATCAAATCCAAAATTCTGCTTTCTTTTTTTGTAGAGTATACACAGAAACATTCAGGGTTTAGTCACTGTCTCTAACAATAACACAGGCCACTATTGTAGTGCTCCTTAAGGAAGGTAAAGATCCAGTGAATTGTGAGTCCTCCCACCCTGTCAGCTTACTTTGTTGTGACAATGAGATAACTGACGATAAGAATTTCTGGCAGATAGACTGGAGAAGGTGCTAGACAAAATTATACATTGTGAGCAAACAGGTATTCTGAAAAGTAGACAACTCTACAGTAATCTGCATCAGGAGTTTGACGAGATTTACCTTCCAAGTGGAAATGTTTGTCCAGAGTTCATTATATCCCTGGACGTGCATGAAGCTTATGACAGGATCGAGCATAAGTATCTGCTGTCTGTTCTTAAGAGTTTTAGTTTCGGCCCGTCTTTTTGTTTATGGGTACGCATAGTTTATAAAGGGCCACAAGCCTCAGTTCGTACAAACGGCACCGTGTCCAAATTCTTTCCATTATTCCATTATTCAGGGGCTGCCCCCTGTCCCCTCTGCTTTTTAATGTCGCCATTGAGCCCCTTGTAGTTACACTGAGAAATGACTCAGGTTTAATGGGAATGATCAGAGCAGGACAAATACTCAGACTTTAGCTATGTGCAGATGACCTATTCCTCTTTCTGTCTGACCCTCACAGCTCCACCCCAAACACACTAAAAGCCATAACAGAGTTTGGGGGGCTATCTGGTTATAAAATTAATGCAACAAAGAGTATTATTTTCCCAATTAATAAGAAAGCAAGGCAAATGTCGTTTGGTAATCTGACTTTCACAGTATGTAGAGATCAATTTACTTATCTGGGGGTTTCTGTTGCAAAAAAAATACAGTGATCTTTTTGAATTCAATGTCAAGACGGCCCCTGTGCAGTCAGAGCAAGCGTTGGTCTTCTCTTCCTTTATCACTAGCAGAGAGGATAAATTCAGTTAAAATGGTAATTTCGCCTATGTTTCTGCTTTTATTTCAAACTATCCCAGTTTTTATGACTAAATCATTTTCAAAGAATTAGACAAGCATACATCCATGTACATTTGGAATGAAAAGATACCACGCACAAGAAAGGTGTTCCTTGAAAAACAGAAGGAGGAGGGAGGGTTGGCTTTGCTAAATTATTCACATTATTCTTGGGCTGCTGACATTTCTAAGGTTATTTTTTGGTTCAGAGCTCTTGAAGATGAAGACATGCCACTTTAGGCACTCATGGAAAATTTCTCTATGAACCAAATAAAATTGAGGTCCTTACCGGTGCCCCACTGCCACTGAAAAAACAATTATTGGGTAACTGGTGACACAGGGGACACTAAAGATTTGGGAAGAGTATAGGATTCATTTTAAATGCAGACAGGGCCTACCCATGGCTCCCAGCTTAGCCAATGCTCTGTTTCCTCCCTCTCGTATTGATAATGCATTCCAGCAGTGGACAAGGAGGGGCATGAGTTCAGTGGTAGACCTATTCAGGGAGGGCAGTTTCATGTCTTTTCAACAATTACAGACCATTTATGATGTTCCACAGTCCAGTTTTTATTTAGATATTTACAGGTACATAGTTTTGTCAAAAAACACTTCTCTCCATCCCTTCAGACACTGCAGAAAAGTTGGATAGATGATTGTTTAAAGATAGACCCTTAACAAAAAGGAACCAGGTCTGTTTTATATGGGATTATCCACTGAGCTGCAGCCCCTTCACTAGACCGCATTAAGCAGCAGTGGGAAGCTGAACTTGGTGTGAACATATCAGGAGTAACATGGCAGAGAGCAGTGGGACGAGTACATACAGCGTCCATATGTATCAAACATGGGTTATTACAGTTTAAAGTTATGCATAGGCTTCATTAGTCTAACAGCAGACTTGCTAAATTCTTTCTGGAAACAAATGAAAACTGTCCAAGATGTAGGTGTGATCCAGGCACCCTCAGTCATGTGTTTTGGGCCTGTCCAAACCTTGACTCTTTTTGGACTAAAGTGTTTGACACCCTGTCAGAAGTATGTGGCACAAAGATTGTGCCAAATGCGGTGGCAGCTATATTTGGAGGAGTTCAACATGAATGGATCTCAGCTAACCAGAGAGTAGTGTTGGCCCTTTCTTTGCTGCTGGCACCACGACTTATTCTGCTTAGGTGGGAAAAAAGCACGCCACCCCCCCTACAAACACTGGCTGGAAGATGTATTGAGCCACCTCAGAGTGGAGCAGCTAAGATCAAGGGCTCAAAAAGTTAACAACAATATGGCAACCATTTCTGCATTATATAGGAAGAACCCATGTCCAAAGACTTCCACTAATTCATTTCAAATCTATGTGATTTTAGTTTAACCCAAATATGACTCTCTCCTTTGCTGTTTATTTATTTTCTCTATTTCCCTCTGCATTATGTAATTTAAGCCACTGAGGTGTTTGCAAGTGTATATGGCCATTATCTATTGTGTCCTGTATGTTTGGAATTGTATGAAAAATTGAATAAAATTTTAAAATAATAATAAGAGTCCACACTAAGCAAAGAAGAAGCCTGCATTAAAACCATGTTAACAGCCTGATTCATAAACAGTTTGGGTCAGAACAGATCATTCTCCTGTCAGCACACACTCTACTATTTTAACTTTGAACTGTATTTTCCACTGTAACCCATATGATAGCATGGCTGACTTGACTGACAGGTGGACAGCCTGTAGCTGTCAGTAGGAGGCCAAAGCCCCGCCTCTTTACCTCGTCCTGACCTGAGCTGCTGTAATCTCTGAACCAGACTTCATTCAGACTGAAGAGTTCTGCTCTTCAGCTGCTTTGGTTCTTGTGTGTGTGTGTGTGTGTGTGTGTGTGTGTGTGTGTGTGTGTGTGTGTGTGTGTGTGTGTGTGAGTGTGTGAGAGAGAGAGAGAGAGCTCTTTGACATGTGGGGGTGCTGGTATCTCCTCTCTCTGGGGAGCCGCTGTGCTCCGTCTTCACCTCAGCAGACAGTCTGGCTCAGCACCTGCTCCTCTCACTGGGGGAGGGGCTGTGAGGGCAAGGGGTCCTTTGTGTGAAATGGGGGTAGGAGTGTGTGTGTGTGTGTATGTGTGTGTGTGGAGATGAGACAGCACACCCTAAAACAGGGAGTGATGAACTGAACAGACAGTGACAGAGAAAAAGGCTTAGATATGCCTATTACAACAACGCTGCTGTTACCATGGAGACTGTCTGCATATCTGTGATGCTGTTAGCCTCCTTGCTGCTGACTCTGCTCTTTGTTGCTGATATGAAGGGTTTTCAGTCTCCTAAAAATCAAAATTATCCTCTTGTGATCTAATCAAAAACCTACATGCTTGATCCTCTCAAACCACTGGCTGTCACGTGTTGTTGGTTGAATCATGTATGTTACATGTATAAAGAGTGTCTTCCTCCTGGAGCCTAACTGGTAGATGCTTCTGAAGCAGAGGGGCCTGATTACTGAAGGCTACACCTTCCATACTACTTTATCCCAAGTCCAAACAGCAATACAAGTAAGTATGGAGAATAAATTCAGCTCAATGTCATTTTTCTTATTTGAGTTTCCTGACCCGGTTTCCCAGTTTTCACCCTAATCACATGGTACAGGTGAGGGGTTTTGGCTCCTAGATTGGCACTTTGGCCTGTGTTTTGGTGCCTCAGGGGCACTTTTACATTTGCTTTGGATCCTGAAGAGGGCACTTTTGTATATTTTGGCTCCCAAGTGGGCACTCGGCATGTTTTAACAGGCTGAAGGTGCAGATTATTGTGGTTCCCCAACCAGGAGGGCACTTCAGTATTGTCTTGGCTCCTAAGGAGGCACTATCCCACAAGTTTGGCACCGAGGAGGGCACTTCAACAAGCTCTTAAATCTGTTTAACCGGCTAAAGAGGCAGACCAGAGTCATTTGGCAACCAGGTGGGCATTTCAGTATTGTCTTTATTCCCAAGAAGGCACATTATAACAACTTTGGCACCAAGGAGGGCACTTAAGCAAGCATTTGGCTCCCAAGAGGGCACTTGGAGGGTGTTTTGGTGCCCGAAAGGACACATCAGCAAACATTTTGTCTCTAAAGACAACACTTTTGCACACATTTTTCAACAGTCTGGCCAAGACAGGGTTGGCCCCCCCACCCCTTTGTGCACACCACTGATGCTATGTCCACCCCTGTAGGCTTGTTGTAGCTGTGCTGCCCTTTATCTTTCATGTAGTGGTGTTATAGATACCACCACTGTCAATGTCAATAAGTACACATTGGCAATTTTTAATTCAAGTAGAGGTGAGTAATCAGATTAACAGTTTTCATATATTTACAGGTTTATCTGTAATAATTTTCAGCCAATCATCAGACTTCAAAGTTTGACCTCAAAGGAAATTGATCTGAATGTGAGACTGCTAGTATGCAGAGTTTGGAGATAAATCCATGACATTCAGACAGCCAGGCCTGGGTAAAGTAGTTCCTTATGAAACAAGTTTGAATGCTGCACTACACAGAAAATACACAGACGAAGATCAGAGGAGATTCAGAAAGAAAAAGTCTTTCAGAGACAGCTTCCTCCTCTGAACAGTGTTTGGTGTCAGTGTGTAAGCATAGACCTGCAGCTCTTGATCCTTGTAAGTCCAGTTTTATTGTTGTTCTGAATAATCACAGAGCTTTTGTGACGGGCACGCAGACTGAGGCCTGCTATGGTGTTATGTAACTGAACACGTGGGCTCATAATCCTCTACACAGCTGTCTTTAAGTCAAACCTGAAACATCATCTTGATGAATAAAAGGTGCTGATTTTACTTTGCACCCCCCACCCCCCCTCCCCCCTCCCCGCTGTGTTTTTGACCGCTCATCACAGTGGATGTATTGATCTTTATGGAGAGGATGCTTGGTTACTGATGGTGGAGCGCCTAACAGCAGCTCTCTGAGCTCTGATTGGTCCAGGCTGCAGCCTCCCTGATCCTATTGGCTGATCCCACCAATGCACTTTTCTTATTACATACAGGGCTCCTCCCTCTGGTAGGAAACAGGGGATGAGAAAGGGCATGTGTGCCCTGTGTGCTGGCTTGCAGGTTTGCTGTTTGCTTTGTAGTAGCAGATTTGAATCCCCCAAAACACACCCATAGCTGGGCTCTCATGACAACTTATGGAAGAATTCATGTAATTCATTAATGACTTTATCAAGTGTAAAAAATGTAATTTTCCCACCGTGGACCTGTTTTCTTATCTTTCTTCTTTTTATTCTTTATCAAGCCTCAAATATAGAGTGGGACTGAAAAGAACTGCCCCCCCCCTACACTTTTAACTGTGATTGTATACATTTTGAATAACACATACTGCACAATGGCAGCCAAATCAGGCTCCAGTAAGAAGGTTCTTTTGGCTTCAAAATCATCCAACCATGACAGGCAGAGCCATGCTGTCCATTCTATAGACAGTCTATGACTACAACCTAACATTTACACTATGAGCAAGGAATATAGTGGATATAAGATCCTGCTGTACATTGGACAAATGGTTGATGCAGGCCAATGGCAAAGCTCCATGGCATGGACTGAGTTCTTCCTGTCTGAGTCCCATGACATAGACTTTCTTGTAGGACTCTAAGGTTTCAAAATTGAAAGGTTAATTGAAATGAAATAGATTTTTTTTTTTTAATTTCCAGTTATCTGCCTGAGGAAGGGAAATTAACCTATGACAACAAAAGGTTTAAATAACTGAAAAGTTTAACTGAGTAAATACAGATTAAATATTTCAAACGATACCTGTCAAAGTTAAGTTACCCAGATCTAAATCAGCTCATCTAAGCCAAGGGTTGACAAGAAATCTTATTTAATCAGGATTACTTCTGTTGGTTTTAGAATAACACAATTTATTTTTTGATCTGACATAAACTTTTAAGGAAGCCATTTTCATTATATTTGTATGTTCAAACATCAAGTTACATTCAACAGTGTACTAATGTCTGAAATTCTTTAAAAGAAAGCCAAATGTCTTTAAGTTCTTTAAAATGTATCAAATTTAATTTAAATGATTTTATATTTTATTCTTTGCTTTTCAGTTTTTTAGTTACACTATTTTTTCAGTATTTGTGTTGAAATATTTGCCTTTGTTTCCTGACTGTTTTTATCTGATCTGTTTATGCATTTTGTTCAAAGCTTTTTGTGTTGTAAATAATTTCTGCAAGATATGAATTGAAGTGCTTTGCATACCATGCAATTGTTTGTACAGTTGACCGTCCCTTGCACTGTTTCTCGATTTGTTATTGAAAAGTGCTCCCATGCTGAGCAGCTCCAACCTGAGTGTAGCTGAGGACAGAGGGTCCCCCCAAATCCTTCGGGGGATGTGTGTGTGTATGTGTGTGTGTGTGTGTGTGTGTGTGTGTGTGTGTGTGTGTGTGTGTGTGTGTGTGTGTGTGTGCCTGTCAGTCCGCGCTGAGGGCTCACAGCTCCGTGCAGCCTCGCTCTAGTACCTAAACACAGTGAAGCCTCAGCTTCTGCCGCTCGCGCTGCTGCTGCTGTGACTTTGTTTGTGCTCATCGCTTGGATTTATCAGGGAGTTTTGTTGAAGGCTTGTTCTGCTGGAGGACCTGAAGTGAGCGGTGAGTGGATCCCTGAAGCTCAGCATCAGGGAGCGTTTGTTGACATTATTTCACATTCAGCGCCATTTGCAGACAGGTACACCTACCGCCCCTTTTATTGTTCCCACCGTCTAACGCGATGCTTTTCTTTGAAGAGCCCGGGGATGGAGGGCACAGATTGAATAAACATGTCGCTTTTTTGAACACGCTTTGAAATGTGAGACTAAAGCGCTGTTCAGAGGAAAAGAAGGGGATCAGATGTGATGCTGAAATTCACGTAAACACCGACGCTCCTGGTGTTTCTCATCCAGACTGACGCACTGACACCATTGGTTGGCTCTAAATCATAACAGCTCTTCCTTTGTATAGATGTTCATCCTCTAACAGTGATCTCCGTCCTCAGCCGTGCAGCCTGCAGTGTCTGCATCCAGCTCTCAGATTTAACTCAGACAGAGCCAGCAGCTGATGAAGATCATGATGATGATGATGGTGATGATGATGATGATGATGGCTTCATGTGTTTGTGCAGCAGCTGCTGTAGTTTCATCATGGAGACTGTTGTCGGTACAATCAGTAGATCAGATCTGGAGTCAGTCTGCGGGTCCGGGGCTGGGCTTTAAATACTTCCATGTTTGCATAAAGAAACGCGCGAGCCCATTTCAGTTATTGATGAGATTATTCTGTCACTGTAATGTTGTGATCTCAGAGCTGGTGGTCGATGAAGAACTGAGACAAAATTCAGAATCTCGACTTTCAGCTCATTATTCTGAATTTATTATCCCGAAAAAGTTCACTTTCTTTTTCATAATTTTAACTCGATCTCCAAGTTTTGACTTTATCATCTCAAAATTTCCACCTTTTCGCTCAAATATACTTTTTTCCCATATTTTTTCCTGACTCTTTTCCTCGAAGTTTTGACTTATTAAACTCAAAAATTTCCATTATTTTTCTCCATAATATTGGACTTTTTCCCCTCATGGATTTGACATTATCGCCACATTTTGACTTCTCCAGCTCAAACATTTCAGGTTTTTCAACCACATTTCTGACCCCTTTCTCATTATTTCATTTAATTGTCTTATTTATTTACTCACAATTTCAACTGTTTTTCCTCAGAATTCGGAATTTTGAATTTTTACTTTAATAATTTGCTTGTATTGCCTATTTGACTCCTCCCCATAGTATGAACCTTTTCCTCATCAATTTGACTTTTTCTCTCAAAATTCTGACTTCCTTTTCTTACAATTTCAATTTGTTTCATCTCAAAGTTTTTACTTTTTTTCTCATAAATGTGACTCATCTCATGATTTTGACTTTTTTTACCCATAGTTTTGACTTTATTGTCTCAAAATTTTGACTTTCTAACCCGTAAATTTGACTTTTTTATCTCAAAATTTTTGTTCACATGGGCCACAAAAGAAAATAAAAGTAAATCAAAAATAAAATAAAAAAATCCCAAAAAGCAAAGTTTGGCATTTTTGTTGTTTAGATTGCTGAAATGGGCTTCCATAGTCGCTGTTCTCACTTCACAAAATGTAAGTAGAGAAGTGAACAGGTTGATAAGGTCACATCAGGCTGAAGGAAGTCACCACCTGACAGAGACAGCAGAGAAACATCCTGTCTTTATTCTAAATCATTTTATAACAAGCTCTGGTCTGTCAACAGCAGATGCTGTTTGCTGTTTCAGTCACTTTTCACACTTTCTGTTTTGCTGCTTTTGGACCATTTTCTTGCTACTTTCTGACTAATTTCCTTTTATTCTCCAAATTTCTGCCCTTTTTATCCATTTTTGCTGCTCTTGACCTTTCTTGTCACCTTAGAATTATTTCTGTCGTCTTCTCAATGTTTTTACCACTTTTCACCACTTAAAGTGTTTCTCTTGCAAAACTAGTTTTCAAAAATTTGTTTTTTTGGTTGAACAGGGTTGAGTCCAGGATTTTGGGGAAGAAAACATCCACTTGAAAAGTTGTATCTGGTATTCTGAAACAGTCCCAGGTTAGAGACCGTCTGTGATCCAAAGATCGCAGCAGGTCTTGTTGCCATTGAACTTCTATGTGATTAATTTGACACAGAGTTTCCACACTAACAGGACACTTTAAATGTGAAGGAAGCAGCCCTCCCCTGTTGCTCTGACTTTAAGGAGAAGTAAAATGAGCAGCTGAAAGAAAAAAACGTACAGACAGAGCTGGATGTGACACCTTTTGTCTGATTTGTGAAATATTTAGTGATGTCCTCTTTTATTTCATAGCACCAGCTCTGCTCTCACAGAGATATTTGTGGACAGAAGAGAAGAAAACAGTCTTTCTGACATTAAAGTATACTGGTTTTAGAGGAATAGATGTGGGGTGAGGTTGTTTTAGAGATCACAGGTGTTCTTCTAGGGAACAGGGTTCATTGTGCTCTCTGAGGCATGCTGGAGAATCTGTGTAAGTGTAAAAACACTTTATTCTACATGGGATGACAGTCTTTTATTGTCAGGACAAAAACACTTCATTCCACATGAATAAAGTCTTAAAATGTCAGGATACAAACAGGTAATTCAACATGGTAGAAAAAACATTAAATGTCTGGATAAAAACAGTTCATTTAACATGGGAAGAATCTTCCGATGTCAGGATAAAAACAACAAAAAAAGGTTTTTCCTCAATAGAAAGTCTTCAAAAGTTTGTATAAAACATTTGATTCTCCACAGAAAAAAAAAATTACCAAATCTAAATCCATTCACTCAAACATCCAAATACCAGCTCAGCCATTATTCCATGTTTTTACCTGAGTAATGTGGTGTCCACATGTGTCTGAACTTACTGTCTTATTTGCGTGGTAGCACCAGAGCGCTACACACAGAGGAAGTATTAAAAAGACACACAATCATAGCTCTGCCCCCACAGGCTTGTACAGTAGGCACTCAGCATGATGGGTGCATCACTTCACCTGCTTCTCTTCTTACCCTGATGCGCCCATCACTCTGGAACAGGGTTAATCTGGACTCATCAGATCACATGACCTTCCTCCAATCCTCCAGAGTCCAATCTTCATGCTCCCTATAGAACTGAAGCCCTTTTTTCTGGTTAGTCTTACTGATTAGTCTTAGTCTAATTTCAACCCCTTGAGGTCCTTTTGCATTGTGTGTGTGTGGAAATACTCTTACTTTCACTATCAAACATACTCCTGAGTAAGGCTGCACAATTTGACCTAAAATCAAAACCTCGATATTTTGATTTCTCCTGTAAATCACTATACTAAATGTTCAATTCAACCATATAATTAATAAGATGACACCAGTATAACGATTCAAGCAAACCTTTTGGTCAGATATCTAAAATTTGTTGCCAAAATTGGAAAAATCGAAATCAGGTTAAATTTAACAAACCTTTTACTTCAAAACACACTTTATATACTTACATATTTTTCATTCCAGTAAAATGTCTCATTCAGATTTATTTATCTGGCTGAATGTTTTTCATGGCTGTCTCAATAGATTTCTAAAAATACAACCATGAGGACCAAATAAAATTTGAAAATAACACAGACTAAAACTGAGGATGACTTATTCTAACTTTTATTTCCATAAATCATCTACCTGTATATTGTTGGTGGTGCTACAAGGACTCTGTTAGTGACCTCTGTCTCTGAACCTGGGCTCTCCCTGAAGTTTTGTGTTGTAATGTTAGTTTTACAGCATGCTCTTATTTTGAGGGACACAGAGGTTTACAACAGGAAGTTAGTTGGGCAAAAAAACGAGACGCATGAATGCTCTGTGAAACTTCTGTAGGAATCTTGAACGTACAACACGACAGTTTGAAGATCCCCCCCCCACCTCTGTTTACTTTGCAGCTCAGAGTTTTATTTTTGTTCTGTTATTAGATGTTTGTGTATGTTTGTGGTGTGGCTGCAAAACTTCATTTGTTTTCTAAAAACATCTCAGCTTGCAGTATTTTGGTATTCAGCCGTAAATAAATCCAAATGAAGCTCATACAGACTGAAACTGAACCTTAAAGACAGGTGGTGTTTGTTTCTCTCTTTTGTCGAAGAGCTGGGACAGAGTCAGGTGAGGATCACACAGGTGGCAAAGCAGCGTCTTTTCTTTGGTCCCTCAATACAGAAACACACATGCACAGGAGAGTTTTCTGGATGGGTGGAGGAGGGAGCTGCTTGCTGTGAGAAACACCAGTAGAGAGTGAAAGAAACGCAACTACGAAGAAAATTATATACTGATGTCTTAAAACATTTACCTGACCATTTGTACTTGATGGTCGCGATATGGTCATTTTATACGTCCCTTGTGCAACAACCCACCATATATTGAGTAAAGTAGATTTATCCCCCAGCCTTACTCCTGAGGTTTCTTTTTATTTCCATTGGATTTGGCCAAATGTCTAAGTGATCACCGACCACAATCATTTGGGATTTTTTCCGACCACATTTCTTCCTGGAAGACGATGGTTCCTCACCATCCTTCCAGTTTTTATTAATGCGTTGGAAAGTACTCATTTCTGCATCAGTCTCCTTAGATGTTTTCTCTGCTTGATACCAATGAGTTGACCTTCTTGAACTGACTAACATCTTTCCCACAACCACGGGATGTGTCTTTCTCCGTGGTTGGTTAAGAAATGAGAAGTTATTACATCAGCTGGACTCAAATAACTTATTTCCAGCTGAAAGATAATCACCCATGCAGTAATGTAATAGGAGGCTTGTAAATATTTGCTTAGTTAAACCCAGGTGGCAACTTTTTTGGCCTTGCAGTGTAAATTTATTAGTAATTATAATTATTAGTGTATCTACTTGAACCCATACAATAATTCAGTTTTATTAAATGGGAATGTGTAGGAGAATCAAATCCCAAACAGTCCACGAACCAGTACCATACATTGAATGCACTTCAGTTTGTTGACCACTAGGTGTCCTACTGGGGCACTGTGTGACATTAAAACCTTGATGCGTTTTGAAAAACATTTTGAAGCTTCGTCAAAGCTTTGATCAGCCATCACTAAAAAAAGGGAGCCTGTAGCAGTTGGGTTTTTGGCCCTGGATCTTTATGTAGGCTTTGAAAGCTGGGATTATCACTTGCATGCATATGATGAGCTCCTCCATTGTTGCTTTGAGGGCTTCTGCATGACGCTAGCGTCCTTGGGTAAACGGTTATGTATGCAGTGGTGTAGTGATGTTATACACAATGAGGTACCTCCACCTCGGCTTCTTGTGATGGAAAACTGAACTCATTCCGATGGAGAAATGCCAGCACAAGCACAAGCAGCTGGTATGACCCAACAGGGGTATGAGATAAAGGGCCAAGGGTTTCACACATGGAACTGGGAAAACCAGAGAAGGTTCCATTCCTCCTTTGCACCGGCCCCGTTACTGTGGATCAGAGGCTGCACAACTGATAACAGCCTTCTCAGAGTCGGAATGCTGAACACCTGATTTAATGCTGGCGTTGGTCTTGAACACATTGGTCCTGTGTTACTTTCTCAGTGAACAGTTTTAAAATCAGCAGTTGGTCAGAGTGCTGGAGACAGAGTTGTTTTGAGGAGTTGATGAAAGTGAGCTTTTTAAAGCTGGTGTTGTGTTGAAAGGTTGGAGCAGCATGAGCTGGAAGCAGATGCTTTTTAATTAATTTGCACTAACAGACACCAATGTATCACTGAATCACTTTAATTACAGCTGTAATTGTGATTTTGATTTGACCAAGTGTTTTCCTCTGGTCTAAAAATATGAAAACTGCTGAAATGCTGAAACTAGAGGTTTCACTAGAGGCTGGCTGAAAGAACACAGGAAACCACACACACACACACACACACTGAGCCCATGAAGGTGTTAGTAAACATGTTTACAGTCTGGTACAAAGCACGTCTGCACATCTCATCTCTCATACTGCACAAGGGGAGGACTTTTTTATGACTTGTTATTTAAGAAGTGATTTCACTTGTGAGTTCTGTCCATGTAAGGGCCTCATATAAAGGCATGGCCGACTCCTGTGACAGGTGGGCCCCTGTAGCTGTCTACATAGCCCCGCCTCTTTACCTCACCCTAACTGGAACAGATCTGGCTGAGTTCAGCATTTCCAACATGGTCCCCATCAACAAAGGGCTATGTCACAGAGTCACTACACAGTATTCAGCCCCCCCCCCCAAATGCTTTACAGGCCTGGCAGGCTATAAAAACATAGCTAGTGACTGGAGGACCCCAACTGAATCAAAACATCTTGTTTAGCGACTGCATTGACATATCAGTTTTGAAATACCTGTGTTTCTTTGTACTGGTTACTTGTTTCAGTACGTGCAGCTTGTTTACAATATCATGGCATGTTGTGTTCACTCATATGTCCACTAGATGGCATCATAGAGTGCTAATCTGTTGAATTTCTAAATGAACAACTAGTCTCCAGGAACCCGTCTCTGAAAGGTATTGTGCAAACTGCCTTTTTTTGTCTTCAGCTACTACTGAGTACACAATCACCCACACAAACTGATACACATCCATGCAGATGGACTGTCAGCACACAAACAGCCCGATGCATCCCACAAACATGATAACTTTACATGTTAAGAGGTACAAATTTGATGTGTTGATGCAGATGTTGAACTATGTTTGGTCCAGTTGGCGTCATGTGACTGCACAACGTAGCCACTGTCAACTAGAAGCCTGGGCTCTGTATTATGGTGCATGATATTTTGTTTCAATTTATTCACTTTCTGCACCCGTTTTCTCTCCAGGTGATGGAGCTTGAGATTCCTGTGAGTCATGGAAAACTGCTACATCGCCATCAAAAGGAGGATACAGACACTAAATATGAGCACAATACATGCTCCTCATTGACACCTAAAAGTGAAATAGAAAAAAATAATCTTTTGGCCCTGGATAAAGCTTGAGTTTTTATTTTCATTGCATATTTAATCTCAACCTTCTGTGATGTTCACACAAAGTTTGGAGCTTTAGAGCTCCTGACTGTAGCTACTTGGAGCAGCTCATCCAGCACAGAGTGGTCTCTGGGAATCAGAAGGTTAATATTTACCCACAGTCCTCCTCTTTTTAGAGCTGAGTATTCAGTGGACTGATCAGGTTCTCTGAGTGTTTGTACCTTACTCTGCTTTCTGTCCTGTTGACCTCCTTTGATCAGGTGTCTCTGGGTCTTGATGTTGATTGGTGAACGTGTCACATGAAAAGGTTTTTCGCTATTTTCCCTCTTTGTCTTTAAATATCTGCAGCCTCTGTTTCATCTGGGTCAGCCCCACTCACTGTTTCTGGGATCTTTCCACAGCTTGTTCTGGCTGTGTGCGTGTGTGTTTGTGTGTGTGTTTGTGTGTGTGTGTGTTTGTGTGCGCGTGTGTGTGTGTGGGCAGGGCCTGACGGCGGTAGGGGTGGGGGCTGGGCTGGTTATCGAGGCATCCAGCGGTCGGATAGACATCCAGCTTCCTGTCCAGCATTAGCTTTAATCCCACACTGGGAACGATTAATTTTAAAGCGGCTTTTGGACCTTAAGCTCACTTTCAGCGCTCTGACACACTTTCACACACACACACACACACACACACACACACACACACACACACACACACACACAGAAACATACAGAAACATACAGAATCACACTTATGTATGGTGTTATTTTTCAGGGAATGTGTCTGTTTGAAACTGAGAAAAAAACTGGGTCAAATGTCAGAGTCAGAGCTGTTTGTGAGCTCTGTGTTTGATTCTCTGTGTTCACATCAGAGGATGAGTCTCTTTGTACAAATTGGTGAAAACTTCTGACCCTTTATGAGGGTGTTCTCAGTAGGAAAGTCATATTTTTGTTTCAGTTTTAAAAATGTTTCCTCATGTCAAATATGAGGTTTACTTCTGCGTGTTTGATCGTTTTGAATGTGTTGTGTATACATTGATACGGACAACACACAGTCATCTCCTTCAGCTGTTAAAAACCAAACAAAGACAGCACCTGTTTGGATCTCCCACCAGCACACCAGTGTGGTTTCCCCATATATGTTAGAATCAAGCGAGCACTGTGTTTATTTTTGGTACAGTAGGAGATGTATAACATGCTACATGTATTGAACAGGAATCTCTTGTGAGAGGGTGATGGTAATTTCTTTGTGTTTTCAGTTTTACAGCTTCTTGAATAGAACTACAAACAAAAAAATCCTGAATTAGTGTTGAATCTATCTACCGTATTGTAATGTAGAGAAGGCAAAGGGAATTGTTTAGCAAAAAGGCTGACGATGTCGATGGAGTAAACCATTTCTTATCCATTCTTAATTTGAGCCAGTTCTCAATCCCCATGCTGACATGCTGGAGAATGATTGTTGACATGGTACAAGTCAGTGTGGAGTGTGGGCAGTTTCTCCTTCATTCTTTGTGAAATGGCAGTCCTGAGAGAAAAGTAAAATTAAATTGTGGAGCAGACATGGAGCCAGAGTCAGAGGCCCAATCCCAATTCTACCCTTAGTCCTTCCCCTTTTTCTACCCCTTATAAAACTTATAAAAGCTGCTCACCAGCTTTGTTGAGGGCAGATGCAACAATTGTTAATTATCTGACAAAATGCTGCTTCCTGTGATGACAGACTATGATTATAAATTCACAGTAACCAGACTTTACTACAATGTACTTCAATACACAAGTGACCACAGCTGAACAAGGAAAAACAAATGTCACAGTATTAAGAAGCTACGTTAGCTTATGGAGCTTATTAATAGCTTGTCAGTATGTCCAGTCATTCATGAAATTCACCACACTGTAGTGAAATCAGTTACCCTAGTGCGGTGTATACACTCACAGGCTAATTTATTAGGTAAACCTCACGAGTACCAGGTTGGACCCCCTTTTACCGTCAGAACTGCCTTAATCCTTCGTGGCATAGATTCAACAAGGTACTGAAACATTCCTCAGAGAGTTTGGTCCACATTGACATGACAGCATCACACAGTTGGTGCAGATTTGTCGGCTGCACATCCATGAAGCCAATCTCCCGTTCCACCACATCCCAAAGTTTCTATTGGATTGAGATCTGGTGACTGTGGAGGCCGTTTGAGTTCAGTGACCTCATTGTCACGTTGGAGAAACCAGTCTGAGATGATTCCAGCTTTATGACATGGGGCTGTGTTATCCTGCTGGAAGTAGCCATCAGAAGATGGGTACACTGTGGTCATACAGGGAGGGACATGGTCAGCAACAATACTCAGGTCGCTGTGGACTTTAAACCATGCTCAGTTGGTACTAAGGGGCCCAAAGTGTGCCAAGAAAATATCCCCCACACCATTACACCAGCAGCAGCCTGCAGCATTGATACAAGGCAGGATGGATCCATGCTTTCATGTTGTTTAGATTATCTACTCTTAAATGCCTCTTCCAAGAACAGTGGCATGCACAGACTTTTTGAAGAGGCTAAAAGGAAAAATAAGGCACATAAAGTGTGTACTCACCCCCCAAGAGGGCAGTTGTATTTTGCCCAAAAGGAAGGCATCTGAGTGTGTGATTTTGTCTCCCAAGTGTGCACGTGAGCATGCACTGTTGCTGCCGAGGAGGGCTGTTTGATGATTTGACAACCAAGAAGGCACTTCTGCACCTGTTTTGGCTCCCAGAGGTCATTTCAGTATGTGTTTTGTCTACAAGGCAGCAGCTAAGCGTTTTTTTGCCAACCAGGAAATCTCTTTGGCACCAAGTGGGCACTTTTGCAAGAGTTTGTTGACAATTGGGCCAGAGGAAGATGAACCCTTGTGCACCACTGTCTAAGAGCCTTAAATCTTAAATATTTACAGGAGGCAGAAAGATACAAGCTTTTTTGCTGCTGTCTGAGCTATAACACATTTACGTTACATGTGCTTTGTGGATTAGGCTGTAAGTGATGCCAGCTTTATTTTTGTAGTACAGAACTCAAGAATCCATCCCATAGTCTCAAGCATCCTCAAAGTTGCTTTCCCCTGCTCTGAATATGAATAAAGCATAATATATCAATAAATGAAGGATTTTTGTTGATATTACACTGATATAAAAACAGTTGCACCAATACACAAGCAGCTTCACATGTCAAAAAGGGACACAGCGCCACCTTTTGAAGGAGAGTGAGACTTTCTTAGCCAGAAGTCTGATTCTCTTTTCTGCAGACAAAACTAGATCCCAGCTTTGACTTTATCATGGAGTTATGACCTCAGTCAGATCGCTGTGGTTGACACAGCAACTCAATGGGTTATTTTTCCATTCCATGCCTGAATCAAAATGTGCTTTATTTAAGCATTTGTAACTGGAGCGTGGAAGAAAAGAACTATATATTTTCATCGATGAAAATAAGTTTGTGTACTCGACATGGGATTTACATTTTGAATGACAAACGTTGCACCATGAGGATTTCCCAGTAGAGCTGCCAAAACAAATTTACAGGTAGCAGACTAAATGAAGGACCCAAAAACATCACTCCTTTTTTCTTTACCCTGAACATACTGCTGAGTAGTATCATGTCTGTCCAGTCTGTCAAGGCTTTAACCTGTAGCCTAATCTTAAAATTGTAAATTTTATAATTTCACTGAACAGGGGCTTAGTAAAATCAAACTTTACATAGAAATAAACAACATTATAACTATTCACCAACACCCTAGAAGGCTTCATTTTTGTATATAGCCTATTTCATGGAAGATCAATTTTATATTTTATTATGAAACACCAGCTTTTATTTCATTGTCAGAATAGCTACTACTCAACAATTACAAAACAATTATCTGCCCTATCTGGAAAAGTCAGCAGGCAATAGGTGTAGGACAACCTACTTACATTGTTTGTTTGTTTGTTTATTAGTTATTTTTTGTTTGTTTATTATTTGTTTGCTTTACAAAAAATGTAATCTTTTTTTTTGGGTTCTTCATTGTGTTTCTTTGTTGATTTGAAGTCACCCACTCTGTCACTGTAGGCAGATGGAAGTCACTGTGAATCTAAGAGGGTCATATCCTCCCTGTTCCTAGTGCCGTCTGTGGCCATGTGTAATCCGGGGGTCCCTTACGATGTTTGCCAGAGGGCCAGAATTTTACTGGACAGTCACCTTGGGGGCTGGACCCTCAAATAAAAATTAAACATAGATGAAATAAAAATGAAATTTTGGCATAACATTGATATTTGATGTTTCTTGCTCATATACTTTTCCATGTCATTACAAAACTTAAGGCATTTTTAGCCTTTATGAGTCAGGCTCCTGTCACCAATATGACTGTCAAGTAATTTTGGAATCCAGTCGCGGGCCGGATTGGACACTTTCGGCAGTTTGGTGGGCCGGATTTGGCATGCGGGCCACCAGTTGATGATCATTGGTGTAAACCATGGACTGGCTCATAAGTGGACATTGTTTCCGTGATGACACAGTCTATCTCTGGAGCCCAGTTTTGAAGCAAAATGACTGGCACAGCTATACTGGTATTGGGACGAGTGCCCAAACTCACAGCTATTGGGCGCCCGTCAGTCACGTTTTTTTTTTTTTGGCTTGGTGTGTATGTGACTTCCTGTGCCTCTGTAACCAGCTTGAGGCACTTGGTCTCATATTTTCAGACCGGAAATTGCAGCTTGGTCTAAATGTAGTGGCTATTAGAACACAATTACCTTTTCACTGCGAGTAGCATGTTGGTGCTAGGCCCGTTGTTGGAATGACGGAGGTTTTGTGGATATGGTCTAATGTGCTTGATGATAAATTAAAACATCTTTGGGTTTTTGGCTGTTGGATAAATTCAGGGACACTGAGGGGGGATATTTCACATTTTTAGAATTATCTGTGAAATGAATCATCAGATCACAGGAAGTGAAGTCAGGATTGTTGCAGCGCCTCAGGGAATAGGTTCGTTTTTCACTGCTGCAGAACACAACGCCTCATTCCTCATTCTTCACCCCAAACAATGACAGGTCACTAACACGTCACTGACAAGTCACTGACAAGTCACTGACAAGTCACTGACAGGTTAGTGATGCCGCTTTGCCAACATGAAGCTCCCAGAGTGTGCAGCCTGTGCCCCCACAGTGAGCTCAGAGTGTGCCGATGTGCACTGAGCAGAGCCCAAAATAACACAGAGCTGACAGAAGCACTTTCTAACGCTGCAGGAGTCTCACCTGCACACACCTGCTCTGTCTGCAAGCACAGCACTGAGCCCCATCCTGGGTGATGAGCTGCCAACTTAGCACTGCTGACCCATAATGCTCTGTGTTGTATGCTTTAAATTGGTCTTATTTTTGTTTGGGGTTTAAGAGTAGATTTTTCATGCAGGCGGACTCAGAGGGATTTTATCTGTTGTGGAAAGCAGGAGGAGGAGTCTCTGTGCTCCTCTGCCCTGAAAAGCTGCAGACTCATGTGTTTTTTTTGTTCGGCATCTGCCACCTTAGACCTCACACTGACCATACAAACATTAGCTGCAGTAGAAAGCAGTGTCCTGTGTGTGTGTGGGTGCGTCGTGTGTGTGTGCGTGTGTCCTGTGTGTGTGTTGTGTGTGCGAGTGTCATGTGTGTGTGCTTGTGTCGCGTGTGTGTGCTTGTGTGTGCCTGTACACCTGCGTCACAGCCTCCTCAGGGCACCTGGAGCTGTGATCTCACACCCTCTGTTCTCTCCTCTGTCAGCATTTGTGTGCGTGGTGGCGAGCTTTCTCTGCAGGGGGCAGCAAAGTGTTTTATCAGGAGCCAAACGCTGATTAAAGTATTTAAAAACCAAACAGCTCAAAGACGAACAGAATATGGATTCAGTTAGAGGACTGTACCAGGTTAATGCTGCTTTGTTTCTTCAGCCTGCTGCTGTCTGCCTCCCTCTACCTCCCTTTGCCCCTCTCTGTGTCTCTCACCCCTCTGTGTTTTGTATGTTTTTGTTGCCTTGATTGGATGAATCACACACATAGAAATAACACCTGACACAAACCCAGGCCTTCAGCTGCGGCACAAGTTTGGCTGAAACTCAAACAGTGAATACAGATGAGGAAAGTTTCATTTTCCCTCAGAGATCACTCAAGATTTTCACTTAAAAATCCAATCTGGGTTTTCAGGGGTCTTCTTTTTAATCACCTTGACCTGAAAACATTACATCTGGAGCATCTAGACACTCAGATGCTAATAATGGGTTCTTGAAATGTCTGAAGTAAAAGTCATTTGGAGAGCATTTACTGTTTAATGGCCACATTTTCTTCCTTAGGGTACACTGCCTGGCCAAAAAAAGAAGCCCCCACCAAAAAAAAGTCACGCACACTGATATTTGGTCGGTCCTCCTTTAGCTCTGATTACAGCACACATTCACTGTGGTGTTGTTTGATTAAGATCTGCAATGTCACAAGATTTATTTCCATCCAGTGTTGCATTAATTTCTCTCTAAGATCTTGTATTGATGATGGTAGAGTCTGACCGCTGCACAAAGTCTTCTCCAGAACATCCCAAAGATTCTCAATGGGGTTAAGGTCTGGACTCTGTGGAGGCCAATCCATGTGTGAAAGAGATGTCTCATGCTCCCTGAACCACTCTTTCACTATTTGAGCCCCATGAATCCTGGCATTGTTATCTCAGAACATGCCTGTCTCATTAGGGAAGAAAAAATCCATTGATTGAATAACCTGGTCATTCAGTATATTCAGGTAGTCAGCTGACCTCATTCTTTGGGAACATAATGTTGCTGAACCTGAGCAACTGCAGCAACCCCAGATTATAGCTCTGCCCCCACAGGCTTGTACAGTAGGCACTAGGCATGATGGGTGCATCACTTCACCTGCCTCTCTTCTTACCCTGATGCACCCATCACTCTAGAACAGGGTAAATCTGGACTCATCAGACCACATGACCTTCTTCCATCGCTCCAGAGTCCAATCTTTGTGCTCCCTAACAAACTGAAGCCTTTTTTTCTGGTTAGCCTCACTGATTAGTGGTTTTCTTAAGGCTACACAGCTGTTCAGTCCCAATCTCTTTAGTTCCTTTTGCTGTGTAATTATCCAATAAGAGACTTGTGCCTGTTTGATTTGTTGAATTCAGACTTTTTTTTGAGCCAGGTAGTGTATAAATGACAGTCTGAGATTTCACAGAAATTCTGTGAAGATTTCTGTTTTCACCAATCACTTACTGGTTGTCCGTTTGTTCAGACTACTTTTTGAACTGGTGAGTGACAGAAAACAATTCAGTTTTATTTATGTTAACATACAGTACTATGTTTTACTGCTGACACTGATTTGGCTTGTAGAGGTGGTCCTTAATTTGTCTATTTAGGCCTTTTTCAGTAATTTTGGTTGTTGTGATCATTACTTATCTAGCGTGTGTTGCTGTAAACTTTCTTTTGTAATCATATCTGCTCCCTTAACGCAGTGAGAGCAGAATTGATTGATTAGAATTCACGTAAACCATTGCAGATGCTGATGAGTGTCAGATTGGCATGTGTTGATTTGCAGTATGAACTTTCAGAACCATGGAGAGCTCCATTCTTTATGGTCTCAAGCAGTGATTCTCAACCTTTTTCAGCCACTCCCAATTCAACATGCCCTATGAACAGACCCTATGAACAAAAATTGGTGCAGATATACTGAAAAACCAACTGCAAATATGCTCTTTGAGTATTTGTTATACTCCCCTAATTGGTTGTTATCAAAACTTTGCCTCTGGGGGTGAACTTCTGCTCAAGATATTACGGCCCATCCCTTGATGCAATGAATAACATGGGCATGAAATCCCATTTGATGCTTGTTTTTCATGACATTCTGTCTAAATTCATAACTTCTAATATTCTAAAGGTTTTTCTTTCCCGTTGCTTACACACCCCAACAATACAGCCCACTATTCATGTCTGATTTCTGGATCAAGCACTTAATATAACACTGAAACTGTTTCTTATTGAGACGCAAGTCTTGCCAATTGGCACAACTACTTTTTTGGCACATTACTTTTGGATTTATTGAAAAACATATCAGCGACTCAACAATGCTTTTACATGATCAACAGAACAACAGTAGTTGCAGTTAAAATGTAAACAATTAACAGAAACTTTATTGCTATTTTTCATTGAAAAAACAACTATCAACACAAATTAATAAAAACTAATAACAAATCACAATGGGCAGAAAATCAGCCCACATTTCATTTTGAACATGTATTTTGCTGAACATGGAAAAAAAAAATCAAGCGAAGATTTTTTTTTGTCTTTCTGTGTTTTCAAGTGTTTTTTTGGGGGTCTTTATAGATCATACACTGTTGATCCACTCACTCTGCCTCTAAATAATGAAGCAGAAAACCACGACAAAATCTCCCTGTCTGAAATTCTGTAAATCAATATGAGTTATATTTTTCTAAAATGATTTGTGACCCCCAGAAATCATCTCATGACCCTTATTGGGTCAGGACCCCAAGAGTGAGAATGGCTGGTCTGAAGTACAGTGTATTGTTCAGATATTAGTCTTTGGGGAGACAGATTTGTTATCGTCTATACCTTTTTTTTGTGGGGTATTCTTCTGGATGTTTAAACACCCATTTTCACTGCTCTATCAAAGTGGCATTCAGTTAAGTTTTCAGCAACCACCAGCACAAATGTAAATCTACATCCCTATGACCAAATGCCATTGAGCTATCTATGGAATCAAATATGTGGCCCTTTGGCTTTTATTCAGGTCCTGCTGCAGATTCATTTCTGTCTGTGCCACTGCAGCAGAGAGGTTCCACTGGTTTATCTGTTCGTGGCCCAGCACAATGATGAGCTGCTGTACCACTCTCACCTATAGTCTTTGTGCTGCACTGACGGGCTCTGGACATCACAAGATCCACAAAGTAGCGGCACTCCAGCATGGTGTCAGAAATGAATGATCCACAATTAAACCTGTTCACAACTGTTTTCACAATGATTTGTGTTTCCAACCACAACATGATGCTGTTGTCTTTGATTTGTTGCACTGCTGTGAGCTGTGTCTGAGGGTCAGTGTCTGAGGGTCAGTGTCTGAGGGTCTGTGTCTGAGGGTCTGTGTCTGAGGGCCAGTGTCTGAGGGCCAGTGTCTGAGGGTCAGTGTCTGAGGGTCTGTGTCTGAGGGTCTGTGTCTGAGGGCCAGTGTCTGAGGGCCAGTGTCTGAGGGTCAGTGTCTGAGGGCCAGTGTCTGAGGGTCAGTGTCTGAGGGTCAGTGTCTGAGGGTCAGTGTCTGAGGGCCAGTGTCTGAGGGCCAGTGTCTGGGGTCTGTGTCTGAGGGTCAGTGTGTGGTGTTCAGAGGAACAGCTCATGAAACTGTGGCTCAGACTGTCAGCAGGCTGTGGGTGTGTGGGTCTGAGCACCATCAGACTGAGACAGTTTTAAACAAGCAGTGAGGTCAAACCTGTTGTTGATCTCATGGATGAAAGGGACCCTGTGGAGGACAGGTCAGGGTGTGAGGAGAAGGGGAAAATGGCATGTGGTGAGGCTTGCAGGAAACACACAACTCTAATCTTATCTATAATAGTACATGCAGTTTTTTGTCCTCATCACAGAATCCAGCTCTCAGAGTGACTCAGCACCTGGAGCACTGACTGTATTCAGACTTTGTTCCTTTTGATGCACAAGGCTGATTTATTGTGTTTGGAGCAGCTAACAGGTATGCTACCTGGATTACCAGCCGTATTATTCAGCCATAGTGTCTGGATTGTGAATTTTGCCTTACTGAGGCTCCTGGGAGCCAAAACACATGCTTCAGCACCATCTTCTCGGGAGCCAAAACATGCTAAAGTGCTCATTTGGGAGCCAAAACATATGACAAAGTGTCCTCTTGAGAGCTGAAAGGCATGTTGTATGTGCTGTCCCTTGCTATATCCCCTGCTCTTCAAATGTCTGTGCATGCCACTGCAGCTGATCATGTCACACAGTGGTGTTAGCAGAGTACCTCTGACTCCAATTGTTCAGTAGGTCACTGGTTTATCCCCCACAGGCAGCATGAGAGAGGTATTTTGAAAGAGTGAGCTCCATGTAGAGGTCATTTTGTTGTAATAATTTTTCATCAATGCGTAAGGGACCTGGATCAAGTCTCCTCCTAGATTTAAAAACTCTCATGGTTGTGTTTGAGTGCACTGAGCACCATAGCAAGTCAAGTAATTTGGAAAAAACAAAACCCTCTTTTTGTAGAATACCCTCTTTAAAGTTGAAATCTATTTCTGATTATTATTTAGCCTTTAAAACTCAGCACAGACAGGACAGAAGTACTCATTTTGGTCCAAAAATCTGGCAGCAACACACCCATATGCACCGTACATCTAAATCCATCAAACACAGCTAGCAGACCAGAATTGCAGGGATCATTTCAGACCTTAACCTTAATTTTGAGAGTGACATTTCCAACACTACAAGAACTGAATTTTATCATGATAAATGTATCAAAACTCGGATCATTGATCCTAGGAACACTCCACTGGAACATAGAACTACAACATAGAACACAACATAGAATTACCTTCAAAATCCTCTTATTAGTCCATAAAGCACTCAACAACTTGCTTACAGAATACAATCCCACCAGAACGCTTAGATCATCAGGTGAAGGTCTGCTAGTCATCCCAAAAATCAAGTCAAAGCCTGAAGAAGGGGCCTTTAGTTACTGTGGCCCCCCTTACTGGAACAAATGACCTGGTATCCTGGTTCAATTCTGTGTGGAGTTTGCATGTTCTCCCCCGTGCATGTAGGACTTCTCTCCTGGTACTCCAGCTTCCTCTACATTTCTAAAAACATAATCAACAGGTTAAATGGTTAAATGGTCAAATGGTGATTCTAAATTGCCTATAGCTGTGAGTGTGTGTGAAAAGTTGTTAGTCTCTGTGTGTCAGTCCTGTCATTGACTGGAGACCAGGATAAGAGGTCAAAAATGAATGGATGACTGAACTCATACAGCAAAATCCAAGAGATTTGATGGTGGTTTTGCAGGATGACCTTTGAAGTCTCCAAGGTGAATGCTGTGTGCAGCTTTTCAGTGCACTTAACCAAAAGTTCCAGGAACTGTTTCGTTTCAAGAACTTATCTGTAAGAGCGTGGTCAAGCCTGCTGGCCAATTGTAGCGTACTTAAACACACTTTAACCCTAAAGTCCAACTCTTTTGGTCAGTGTGATTGCAAGGAAACCATGTTCAGGCACCATTCACTTGTGTACTTTAGTGCATTTACTTCTTGCATGAGCACACAGATGCAGTGTAACCTGTTGTGCTTTGCTCTGCTTGCTGTATGTTAATCACATCCAGGGTAGTTGGAGCATTCAGGCTGGTTTATCCTGTAATCTGCAACATGGGACACAAAAACAACCAGAGTTGCACAGCTTCATAAGAAGCCGGTCAGCAGCTTGCTCCAGCATTAATTAGAACAGAGTGGCACATCAGAATGAGACCGCAGTGTGTGGATCACAGCTCACTAGCAGTTAGCTACAACTGTTTTAACTTTTGTTTTTATCCATTAAAACATACAAAACAACTCATGTGTAAACTGTTTCTCATCTGTATTACAACTACACGTGATGAAAAGTCATTGTTTGAACACTTTTAATGAACTTTTACACAGACTCACTAATGAACATATAGGGCCCTATGAAATCCGTTTGATTTTTTCCCAATTCCATTTTATTTTTTCCTAAAATCTTTTTTAGTTTTTTCTTTTTAATTTTTTACAATTCTGTCTTTTACCTTTTATACCAATTTTATCTCCATATAGTTTGTGCTTTTTGTGTGAGTGAATGATATGTCTGTTACAAATCCTCAAATTTATTGATTTAATACATCATTGCACAGTATATCAAGTCAAATTATCCCTTTTCCATCAGTTCTAGTTCCGTGCTGGTTCATGTGCTAGTTCTTAGATGGTTCTAATCCCGTTCTTCCTAAAAACCTTTTTGGTTTTCCACCGGCGAGTGCAGAGTTGGAGTCACGTCATTGTGTCATTGTAGTATGTACGTCACTTTCGGTGCGCTGTCAACAGTGGCGAAAGTTAAACTTAAAAAAGTGTTGGTATCTTCACACAAATAGCGCTGAAAATGCTTTATAAAGCAGATATTTATTGTTGTTTCTTTTGGTGGTTTCCCTGTCCGCGGAGTGAGCTCGACTGTGTGTGTGTTTGTGTGTGTTTGTGTGTGTTTGTGTGCATGTCTGTGTGAGTGTCTGTGTCTGTGTGTTTGTGCGCGCGCTCACATGAGTGTTTCGAAGCGGACGGAGGAAAGCGTAATGTGAAGTAAAAAATATATCACAGAGCATTTTAGTTTGTTGAATGAAAGAACAGGCAAACGTATCAGTGTTTCTCCTTGGTTTACAGCCTTCAGGTAGAGATTTGTTTCTGTGTGGTCACAATATGTTTATTTCCGTGCAATTCCGCGTTTAATAGTGGATTCCATTTTTATTGGCCAATTCCACGATTGCGTCCACGATTCCGTTAACGCGGAAATCATAGGGCCCTAAACATGTGCATTCTAGCGACTCTAATGTGACCACTTCCTGTAGACAGACGCTTCATAATCTCATGGGCGAGGTGTGTCTTAAAGCTGGTTCATGTTGGAGTAGTGTGATCGCCATCTGCACTGGTGCGGCTTTGCAGGGGGCGCAGTTCGAATGAGCCCTGCACTGTGAGCACACCCTAAGGCAAAAAGTGGTTCTTTCCTCACACAACACCTTTTCATGGTGCCACTGGCCGGCCTGCCCTATGTTTCTATGTGTGTGATGTAAGAACCCATTTTTAATGTAGACAAGACCAACCCCCCAAACCACTTAACCACCTGAAGCATCCTCTGGTATAAAACCAGAACATAAAACAGTGTTGTTCCATGTGCTGCTCACTTTTACTGGCCATATAACAGGGGATATATGCTGGAGCAGTATCACTTTTTGCCAATGGGCCTTTTTTCTTTGGTTTTTATTTCAGGGCCTTTTTCTGCCTTTATTCAGACCCCAAAAAGTTGCATTTTACGATGGCTGAAATTGTCTTCAGACTCTGCCCCCCAAAGTTCCTTAAAGATAAAGTCTGCAGGATTTTCCACAACAATGAAGTGTCAACTTTTACAGGAATAATCCTGCTCAATCATCATTCCTGGGCCTCTTTCCCTGTGTGTCAGTGTCTGTCTGCCTCACCCCCTTGTAGACCCCCTCCCTCGCCTGTTTTGTTTTTGTCTTGGTTGACTCAGGACGTTTCTGGGCGAAGTAGGAGTTGTTATGGGTGGTGACCAGTAGGGATAAGGGTTGTCACGGTTTGAAAATTTAAGCTCACGGTTATTGTGACCATAATTACCACGGTTTTCGGTATTATCTTGTTTTTTTAAAAAATGTGTTCAATGTGTTCAGATAAACTGACAAACAAACTGCAGTAGTTTAAAAGAATCTAACAGTGTAAATCATATTTTGAAAATATGGGAAAAATCTTATCAAAAGTGCAATTCTTAACATCAAAGGAACAAGGGTTCAGCATGTCAACAGCTGATTTGTCAGGAACATGTCCATTAGCTCAGATTTAAATTATACAAATCCAAACATTCACACATTTCTTGTGCATTTTTAGATGCAGGTACATAAACAGACTGTTTTCTGTTTGTTTCCTCAAGCGTCTGCTCAAGTTGGGAGCAAGAACATGGTGCTTTATTTTGAAATGACTGGATGCTTTGTACATTTCATGTCTTCTTCCTGTTTGATACGACCTGGTCTGCAGAGATTAATGCATTCTTCCGGCACATTTGGGCAAAAACAGACTCTCAGTGAAACAGTTGTTGTCTGCTGTCAATGTATCGCGGTGCAGACACTTCACAGCATGAGCTGAGTGAACGCTCTGACTGAAAAGAGCGGAGGCTAAGTGCAGCATGGCACTTTTTGGATTTTTGGATTTTTGATGTTTAATTTAAACTGCTGGAAAAGGTCAATCGTATGGGGGGAGGTTTGTGCCACTAAACACTGGCGTTAGATGGTTCCTGCTGTTAAAAGACTGAGGGTTTCTCAAAGTTTGTAGTTCCTAGGAAAGTTCTGACCCTTTTGTCTAAAGCTTCTGATTGCTTCATTGAGGATTTTTCACGTTTAATGATCAGTTCTTTTGAGACAGTGAGTGAATTATGTTGATGTTCATACCTTAACTTTGACAAAGTGATTGAGATTTCACTATAGCCCCAGAAATGGGCAGTAAGCTAAGCTAAACGTAGCAAAATTAGCAGCTATATCAAAGCAGTTCTACTTTAGAGTGAACCAACATATTTAGAGTCACTTTTCTTCATGAATATCATTTCACACAAAAGCTACAGCTCCATAGATTCTAAGCAGATCAAGAAAGGTTTGGGAAAAATGATTTCTTTTTCATCAGGAAAACCTCAGGTAAACAGGACTGCGACACTGACGACCTGCAGTGGATCAGCCAAGTGACATATCAGTTACCTTGGACCAATACAAACACCGGTCTGGTTTTTCCTGCTGAGGTGGACATATCTGCAACATGAGGCTGGTATTTAATAGTGCAGAACGCCCCAGTGCTCTCACTTTTCTTCAACTGTGGTGCTTTGTGTTGGAAAAGGAGAAACATCACAGGCATCTGCTGAAATTTGAGGGAGAAAACAGGAACTAGGGCAAAAGTGTGTCATCCATGTATACAGTCAAATAGATACACAGGTTTGTCTGTGTGCATATAAATAATACACCTTGAATATGATTAAACCCAGATTGGGCTCAGCAGGTCCATCTCAATTCACTCAAGGGTCAAAATTGAAAGTGAGCTCCAAACTCTTTTCCATTTCTTTGCTGCTTAAAATGGTAATAGGCTGTGAGGGAGCACGGTTCTGAAGGATAGATTTGATTCTTAGTTAGATACATGTTTTCCCTCCAACAGAAAAGTCTCATCTCTCTGACACTCAAATATTAAACTCTTTCATCCAACCGTTAGCTTCCCAGCTAGAATTTTGTTTTTGAATGTGACAGAGATGGTCATTATTATGTTTTTAGCAGGAAGGTACAGTTATGTTCCCAGAAGTAAACAGGGTAATAGTCCTTAGTTTTTCACAATGTGCAAGGGAAATGTCCTCTGTAATATTTGATCTGTATTTGGTGATTTCTTCAATGAAACCGTATCCATCTATCAATCTCTATTTCTATAAACTACACCAGACATTGCTGTGATACTCTGCCCTAAGGCTTTTGAAACACTTTCAGCTACGTTTTTGGATGGTTTTTATCCCCACAATGTCCCAGAACTGTACAGAGTTTACACCCCCCCCCCCCCCCCCCCTTTGGTTGGCTGTGGCCTGGGTGATGTTTGAATCTTGGCTTCTTGGCTGCTGCTCAGCTAGGAAGAACAGCTCTTCCTCAGGGATGAAAAGTAAAAGATGCTTGAAATATGTTGTGAGCGTTTTAATTCCATTTAACGTTGCACACCCTGAACTTGTGTGCATATAATACAGCACGCTAAAGTCTGAGGCTGCCCTGAACAAAACTCTGATGATGGGGAGACTCCTAATGTAAACATTAGACACTCATGTGACCATTTCAAGGTTTTGTTTTCCTTTCATTGAAATGTGTATTTCATCAGGAACCGTATGAACACTTCCACTTTGCTGAATCATCCCAGATTGTTAAATAAAGGAATCAATCCAGTGATCTGTGAGGCTCAGCAGAAACACAGGACAAACATTTGTCTTGAAACATCATGTTTAAACTACCTCACATGTTGTCACGGACTGTGCTGTACAGTTGCAGTGAGCCAGGGATGCAGGGTGCATCAGCGATGGCATAACCCTGTGTCCCACTTTTTTCTCTGAGCTTCTTGAACCCTCTCTCTCTCTCTCTCTCTTGATATGTATTTATTCTTTAAAGTCCAGAAACAGCCTGCTGAAAAGCTGAAAAGTCTTTCCTCTGTTAGTGAACTATGCTGCATGCTATTTTCGGATGTTTTGATTGTATTGAACACTTTGTGAAAAGATCGTAGGTCATGAATGTATTTGTACATGGCAGTTGGACTGTTTACACAATCTAATTTGATACATCTTCGCTTTGCTGACATTGGAGCCATAGAGTTGCTAAAGCTAAGCTAACGGACTGTTTCATATTTGTGTGTTTTTGCCTTTTTGAACAATATATCCCTGAAGAAGGACCTCAGGGGACTGTAAAGCAGATGTTACTGCTGTAAAGTGTCTGTCTGAGCTCCTGTGTTGTGTAATAAAGCTAAGTGAGGCTGTTGTTCCACAACAATGAACCTTATTTTATGAGGTTGGGTGCACTCAGAGCACTTTGCATTAGTGTTTAGCTGCAATTTTTGCTTAATGACATCTAGCGTGAATGACCAGTTGTGGCTATGTAGTTAGAAATGCCGATCAGTGACACATTAAAATGAGCCAAGGTTAGGTCTGATCTTAAGTCTGATCCAATACTACTGACCTGGATTAGGACATTCCTGGTTTACTGAAGGAACCCTGATCTACTGCTCAGTTATCAGTGTTTGCATAGCAGGGCTTCACTCCTCCACTTGACCACAGGGCTGTCTGAGTCTGTGGCTGTTTTTCTTTTTTTAAAGATATTTTTTTGGGCTTTTCTGCCTTTAATTGGGCAGGTGAGGATGACAGTGGATAGAGTTGGAAAGGGGGTAGAGAGTGGGGAATGACATGCGGGAAACAGGCCACAGGCGGGAATCGAACTAGGGCCACCAGCTCGAGGGCACACCTCATGGTGCACAGCCACATCCACCAGGCCATCTGCGCCCCCTGTGGCTGTTTGAAGAGCTGTTCTTTAACAGAAACTTTCTGTTTGCCATCATCTTTTCCTCTGTTTGTCTGGGAAAAACAAAAAAACAAAAACGTTTTATTCAGGCTGGTGAAATCAGGTGAACTACCAGGGATGACAAGAAAAAGAGTGCTCTTGCTGGCCAGTGGAGTGAAGGATTTATCCTCTTAGCTTTGACTTGTTTCAGTCCCCTTTCTTAAAGTCTTTTTCACCTTTTCTCTATCCCTTTTCTTCTTCTTCTTACCCCTGTTCCATGGCTGCACTCTGCTGTTGTTGCTGTGGTAACAAGAATCTGACAGTTGTATTTCAGCCCCAGCTCCTGCAGCCGCCCACCTCAACAGTGATGGAGGAGATGTGTTTGTGTGTGTGTGTGTGTGTGTGTGTGTGTGTGTGTGCCCATCCACTGCAGGAGAGGAGAGAGTTTGAACACGTGATTATAAGACAGAAATGATCCTGTCATGTGAAGTGAAAAATATATTATAAAGCTTTCCGGTTTGTTGAATTAAAGAACATGATAAAGACCTGATCTATCGTCACTTTGTCTCTGCAGACGTTTCAGTGTTCCCCTCGGTTTAAGCCTTCAGGCGGCTGCTGCTGCTGCGGCTGCTGGGGAAACACTTCCAGAGTTTTTACCTTCATTTAGACGGCCCCATAGTGTTTTAAAAGCAGAGATTCATTTCTGCATTACTTGTGGCAGTTGGGACTTTATTTTGCCTGCTTTCTGTTATATGGTCCACTTATCTTTGTGTGTGCTTATGTGTGTGTTCATCTGAGCAAAACTGTGGTGAGCAGGGGAAAGTTGTGAACAGAGAGATTGTGAGAGAAATTTGCTGTCATTTTAAAAGATAAATGACACAAAGCTTTTCATTCTGTAAAATTCATATAACATAAAAGAACAAGGTATAGAGCTGATCTGTGAGAGACATTTTAGCTGTAATTTTACCAACATTTCAAGTTTTTAATGCGGAAACTCCTACAAAGCAGCAGACAACCTGCAGCTCCTCTTGTTAAGAATGGCTGTTTTTCACAGCTGATTGTTGCTCACACTAACCCCGCCCTCGGCCTCTGACGTAGTTGGTGCTTT